>JACEVL010000015.1:2125556-2384102 GCA_020284085.1 Aporrectodea caliginosa
TAAAACCATGTTAATTGCTTTAACAAATGTTCTTCCTGAGTTGATCATCCCGAAAGGAACACGAGTAAACTCGTACAGTCCATTATGAGTAACAAAAGCAGTTTTCCATTGATCAGTTTGCTTAACAGGACAAGTCCAGTAAGCACTTCGACAATCAAAAATTGAGATCACATTTGATTTTCCAACTTTGTGCAAAACATCTTTCACAATCGGCATCGGATATTTACAATCCACAGTGAACGAGTTAATGTATCTGTAGTCGCAGGCAAGTCTTAGAGAACCGTCTTTCTTTTTAACAATTACCAACGGACTTGCCATTCTGCTCGAAGATGGTTTTATAATGTTGGCTTGAAGCATTTCTTTAATTTGTCGTTCAACTTCTGCTCGATAGATGAGTGGAATACGGTAAGCCATAAATTCTTTTTCACGAAATTCCGGTTTCAGTTCGATTTCATGTTCAACCAATGTACATAGTCCAGGCTTTTCAGAAAATCGATCAGAATATTTGTTCAATACTTCCAGCAATTGTTTTTGTTGAGTCAATGTCAAATGGCTAATCTGTTCAGGATCAAGATTCAGTGAGTTCTTTTCATCTTGCAAGTCATTCTTCGTCAACAACTCAATAACGCTGTTGCTTCCTTTCCTGCAGCATCTAGCGGAGGACCAGATGGCTTCACACCACAACATCTGAAGAACCTTCTGTCCAATACAACAGACACGGATTTCGTAGAGACAATCACTGACTTAATCAATCTACTCTTGAGAGGCGGACTACCGAAACAAGTTGCAGATATCCTATACGGCGGAAGACTAATAACACTTGGGAAAAAAGATGGTGGAATAAGACCAATCACGATTGGATACACGTGGCGACGGCTTGCTGCCAAGTGTGTCTGCCATGTTGTTACTCCATACCTATCTCAAAATCTGTCACCACTTCAAATCGGCGTCGGAGTATCAGGAGGTGCCGAGGCAGCTGTCCACGCAACCAGACGATACCTGCAGTCGATGCCTGAAAACCATGTCATAGTTAAACTGGACTTCTCGAATGCCTTCAATGCTCTGAGAAGAGACTCAATGTTAGAGGCGGTGGCAGCAAAAGCTCCGGAAATATACAGATACGTATATGACAACTATGCCTACGCCCCCCAGCTACAGACCAGACAGCATACCATTCATTCCGAGGAAGGCACCCAACAAGGCGACCCCTTAGGGCCACTGGAGTTTTGCCTGGCAATACATCCACTTCTGGAGAGTTTGACAACTCCATTCACTATAGGCTATATGGACGATCTTACTCTTGCTGGACCGATCGATCAAGTTGAGTACGACGTCAGCTTGATAGAGAAAGAGGCGCCCATGTATGGTCTACAGCTAAATCAAGCAAAATGCGAAGCATCCTTTAGAACCTTCGATAAAGCAAAGAAGATTCAGACCTTCGCCGAGTTTGAAAATGTCGCCGTTGAAGATTTGACATTGCTGGGAGCACCGCTGCTGCCAGGCAGGGCTGTCGACAAATCTATCCAGAAAAAGATCAAGGATTTGGAGAAAGTCACAACAAGGCTTGAGATGCTGCATCCACACGACGCATTCACCCTGCTGAGGAGCAGCTTAAGCATACCGAAGCTGCTATACACATTAAGAACATCAGCCTGCTTCTTAAACGAAGAACTTCTACACGTCTTCGACGAAGTCTTGAGAACTGGTCTGTGTAGCCTTCTTAATATCAACATGAGCGACGATCAATGGATCCAGGCATCTTTACCTGTTAGAAACGGTGGTCTGGGGATTCGTAGTGCCGTTATGCTGGCAACTTCCGCCTTTTTGGCATCAGCCGCTGGCACACGAAACCTTCAAGACCAACTGTTACTCGACGTCCCTCTAACAATCACAGATCCGTTGGTAGAGGAGGCTTTTAGTTCTTGGTCATCGAAGTCGAACGCAACTCCTCCCATCGAGCAGAAGGCTCACATACAACGGGAATGGGACAGCAAACTCATCTCACATGCACTTCAAGACCTGTCAGAAAGAGCGAGTGATTCTGCTGTTAAAGCCAGATTGTTAGCCGTGCAATCGCCACACTCTGGAGACTGGCTTCATGCACTGCCCATTACGACAGCAGGATTACGCATGTCAGGAGAGGTCCTAAGAATCGCATCCGGCATCCGACTAGGCACTGCCTTGTGTGAAAAACACACTTGCAAATGCGGTGTCATAGTAGAAACCATCGGCCATCATGGATTCTCTTGTAGCAAAGGTCCAGGAAGACAGCATCGACATGGCATGCTCAACGACGTTATTTGGCGAGCTTTCACCAGAGCCAAAATACCTGCCATCAAAGAGCCCAATGGCCTCTCCAGATCAGACGGCAAAAGGCCTGACGGAGTCACCATCATACCTTGGCACAGAGGTCGTTGCTTGGCATGGGATGTCACGGTGCCAGATACTTTCGCTGCATCCTACGAACATATAACATCGCAAATCGCAGGTGCGGCAGCGGAAAAGGCAGCTCGCAACAAGGAAACCAAGTATGCTGCTATCACACAGTCACATCATTTCGTCCCTGTGGCAGTCGAAACTGCAGGAAGCTGGCACACAGAATCACTGCAGTTTGTCCAAGAACTAGGACGCAAGATCTCAGCAGCGACAGGCGACCAGCGTGAGACTAGTCATCTTCTACAACGCTTATCAGTCGCCCTACAAATTGGAAACGCTCTATCTGTTTTAGGCACCACAGATTGCAACAACAGTAGCCCAGGACTGATCGAAGGCTTCTAAATATTGAAAACAGTTACTTTTAATCAGTCTGTACATAAGTTTGTTGGCTTTATGAAGAAATAAATTTGATTGAAAATAATAATAATAATAATAATAATAATAATAATAATAATAATAATAATAATAATAATAATAATAATAATAATAATAATAATAATAACATTGCCAACGCTCTCTGAGATCTGCTGAGATGACTTTTCAGACAACAACAACAACAACAACAACAACAACAACAACAACAACAACAACAACAACAACAATAATAATTATAATAATTATTATTATTATAATAATAATAATAATTAATAATAATAATTAATAATAATAATAATAATAATAATAATAATAATAATAATAATAATAATTATTATTATTATTATTATTATTATTATTATTATTATTATTATTATTATTATTATTATTATTATTATTATTATTATTATTATTATTATTATTATTATAGAGGACGGCCTTAAAGAGCAAAGTGAGTAATTTAGCATGGTAAGGTCGAGGAAAAACAGATGGCGTTCCCGCGTTGGACAGCTACCGAGAGTCTTTGGAATAGGTAGTTTGTTTCGAGGGTGTCATGGGTTGCATCCGTCAACCTTCGTCCAAGCTCCAACACAAAATTCAATCCTTCTGAGCTCCAAGCACCGCTGGACTCAAGTGCTACCGCCACAAAAGCATGTGTTCGGGTGATTGTGGCGTATTTCAATCTCTTGGCGGCGGCTGCCCGGTTTGCGGCCTCACCCGCTTCGGTTGATGTTGTTGCCAGATGTGACTTTGCGAATGTATCCGAAACTGTCACATCCCAAGTGAGGCATCTTCCGCATGACCACGGGATGAGTGTCACGCCGTCCGGTCGTTTACCATCTTCTCTGGTGAGGCCCAACGGTTCTTTCTGAGAAGGGATGTTTGCTCTTCCGAAAGATCGCCATATGATATCGTTGAGGATGTTATGCCGTTGATGTCTGCCAGCGTTTTTTCTGCAGGCCAGACCGTGAAGTCCTCTGGCGTCGACTCTCTCACCACAGTGACACACATGAGGTTCGCACAGTGTCGTCCCGAGTCGCATTCCAACCGCGATCCGTATTACTTCGTCAGTTAAACGGAGTCCCAATGCAGTAACCGGAGGCGCTAGCAACCAATCTCCCGCGTGTGGTGCCTGAGAGGCCAAGAGACGAGCCCGGTCTAGTGTGTTGTTCGCCGATTCGTGCAGAGTTGTCCATGCTTTACTTATCCAGCGGCTGTCCCATTCTCTTTGGCGATGAGCTGCTGATCCTGTTGGTGGTTCTGAACCCGTGAGTAGTGTCCATGCTTTCAGAGCTGTATCTACGAGATCGTCTGAGGTATCAGCTGATTCCGGTGGTAGCATGTTTGCCTGGAGTTCGCTAGTGCTCGCAGCAGATGCCAAGAAGGCAGAAAGTGCCAGCGTTGCAGCACAGCGAATCCCAAGGCCACCATCCTTCACCGGAAGGGATGCCTGGAGCCACTTCTCATCAGATAGCTCCACATTCAAAATACTGGACAAATTATTATTATTATTATTATTATTATTATTATTATTATTATTATTATTATTATTATTATTATTATTATTATTATTTTAAGCTAGGCTTCGCTCTGCCACCATGCGTAAACGACAGTTGCAATTGGATGTTTAAATTAGCGCTGCGTAAATACTCAGATACATGCAGAACAGAACAGCAACGGCAACTGTTACAATGTAGTAGAACAGCTAATGAATGTATAGACATTTAATCAGGAATTACACATACCCTTGGACACCTTTAAAGTAATGTTGACCAATTTTATATAGTATATAAAATTATAAGCAAAGCGAGTTTGGTAATGATCAAAATTTAGTCGTATTCCTGTCCGTTATGCTTGGAACATAATAATTTTTGTAAAAGACGTCGTCAAACTCTAAATTCGCCCAATCGTAATCTTTTAAAATCAGCCAGATGTTCAACAGTGAACTGTAGAAATCTTTTTCCTATCGACGTCAACTGCCTTTGATGCCACGAGATGTCACTAAGTATCTATTAACGGATTGATTTCTATGGACACTCTTAAATCGTTTCTCACGGATATGATCTATTCAGAATCTGCCGATAAAGAGCCATAGACAGACATAGCAGAACAGCGACGGCAACAATTATTATAATAGTAGAGATGGTACTAACTGCAAACATTTATCGTAAATTACGCAGACCCTTAGACACCTGTAAACTGCCTTCTAACGTTTCTATATACTCGTCAGTCGCGTTCAGTCTTAGGATCTAAGTCCTTTCCCGTCGAATTTATGGCGCATTATAATAATTGGAACGGCGAAAAAATGTATCTTGCTATACAATACAATACAATTAGAATGAATTAATGAAAGAATTAGACATTTATAGCGCGCTTTAATAAGACAAAGTCTTGCACGAAAGCGCGTTTGCGCTCTGTTCTTAGTCACAGTGTAATGAGAACAAATGAGTTTTTAGATTTGATTTAAATTGGGTAACAGATGAACATTGACGAATTGTAGCTGGGAGACTGTTCCATTCTCTGAGTCCAGAGACAGCAAAAGCACGATTTCCAAACTTCTTCTTGGTGCGAAGAACCGTAAAGTCTCCTCGCGTGGCCGATCTGAGTCCTCTAGGATTTGAAGCAGAGCCTGGCACGACCATGGATGCCATAATTATATGAGGGGGAGTACCTCCAGAATGGATATGATACATGAGGAGGGAGATTTTGAAAGCGATACGGGCGCGAATGGGAGGCCAGTGTAGTTCTTGAAGAGATTGTGTGATGTGGTCTCTGGGACCAAGACCTTTTATTATTGCTACCGTCGATGCATTAATATCTATTGTCGTAATTGCAATTACAATGGCGCAAGATGTCACTAAGCATCGAATAATAGTATGGTTACCTTTAGACCAGTGATTCACAAAGTTTTTCGACTACAGAACTTTTTCGATGTGAAATATTTCATACGGAATCCCGACCCAACGAAGTCATATTTTGTCATACGTAGCGCATGCATACGAAGTAAGTAAGTAAGTAAGTATATCCTTTATTGAGAAGCACTAGCAAACGCACAGCACTGTACATGACAAGATTAATACATTCAAACAAATAAACAACAATTTATAGTAGAACAATATCCTTTAAAAAATTCTATTGGATATCATTTCAACAGAAATTTTCTCAAGGAATTCTTGTGTTCACCTCATAGTCTGGTTTCTAATGTAACAATACGTTCAAATAACACTCTTACTCAATTATCTCACGGAAACATTGTCACGATACACTATGTTTCCGCGGAACACAGTTTGGAAAACGCTGCTTATGACACTTACAAACCGTTTCTCACAGACACTATCTGTTAAGGATCTGCGGCTAATGGTCCATAAGTATTATAATGTTCAGAGGTAAGACAAGGTCGACATCAATGTCTCGAGCAGCAATAAGACGTCGCTAAACCTGGATAAATGAACAAGGCAACGATAATCTTCCTTATAATGGCACAGCTTTGTTAAGGAAGCCAAAGATGTTTAGAGGAAGACGTCAATGATTTGACGTGGAGGAGGATGAGAAAAACGAGTAGGTGAATGATTAGAGGAAGGAGATAGAAGATGTGAAAAGAGGAAAGATAAAGAGGAGGAATAGAAAGAACAGGCAGAGGATGATACGAGGAAGGAGATAAAGGAGTATGGAGGAAGAGGAGGATTACAAGAAGTAAGAAGATGAATAGAGGAACAAGTCGAAGATTGTAAAGGAGGAGAAAGGAAAGGATTGATGGAGAAGGAAAAGGAGGACTCAGGGGGAAAATAGCGTTGACGTCGATAGTAGAATAATCAACGGGGCAAAATTTTACTACGGGTTCAAGTCCTAATCCTAATGTTTAACGACTTTTTACGACTGCCGACGTCGCCCTCCTCCTTTTTCCAGATATGGCACTGGCGCCGCCTGGCACTACCAGTTGTGGCCAAAGTGGACTCTCCCAAATGTCCACTCAGCCTTCCATCCGCAAGGTGATGTTGGTAAAATGAGCAGCAGGACAGATGGGCGCCTTGCATGGCTGCCATACAGTTAAATTCGACTCATTATTATAACTTGTAATCAACCGTTCATACTACGACTTGTAATTATACTGCTGTGCGTTAGTTTGAATTAACGAGTTAACGCTCTTTCAAGACACTTTTAAACGAAGACAACCAATGCTAGTTAAGCATGGGACACGGAAAGCGAAATAAATAACGAATGATGAGAACGGCCTTCAGAACTCCGTCGTTGGACACCTTTAAAACGGTCTCAACCGACGCTATATAAACTTGAAACACGATTGGTAGACCGTTTCACCCTTTCAACCTTTACTAGAGTTATGGAAAACCACTGGACAAATGTTTTTAGGACATCTGACAGTAGGGAACATTCAATCTATACTCGTACCTCTGACTTCTTTTCTTCACTTAGTACATCTTTCATTAGCCCCTCCTTCCCTACTTCTCCTCCTTGGTGCAACAACAAAATAGAAGTTGACTTAACTCTGAAGAAATGTGTAAATAAGAAAAACGATCAACCTGAATTTCTAAAACAATATGCTCTAGAATTAATTTCGAAATATGACTCTCATGTACATATCTATACTGATGGGTCAAAAGTAGATGATCTTGTTGCTGCTGCTTTCACAGTACCTAGTTTAAATGTAGATAAGAAATTTAGATTGTGTAATAATTCCAGTGTTTATGCAGCTGAATTAACTGCAATTATTGAAACTGTTCTATGGATATTAAACAACGAGTGTTACAATTATTGTAAATTTGCGATTTTCTCTGATTCATTGAGTGCTCTTACATCAATTAAGAGATCTTACTGTCAATCTAGACCTACTTTATTAAATGATTTACTATATCACATTAGCAAACTAAATTCTAATCAAATAAGATTTATTTGGATCCCAAGTCACATTGATCTGGCAGGCAATGATAGAGCAGATACTTTGGCTAAAGAAGGTCTAACTATTGATCACATAAATTCTACTAATTATCTTGAACTTCAGGAAATTTTTACTTTAATAAAACTTTACATAGTAAATAAATGGCAACTAGAATATAGTAATGATAATAAAGGTCATTTTTATAAATCTATTTGTCCAATTGTTAGTACAGATATAAAATATTTAGAACCTTATAGGCATAAGGAAGTCCAAATTTCTAGATTGCGTTTAGGAGTGGCCAATACTAATCAAAGACTATTCGTTATAAAAAGGCATGCAAACGGTCTGTGTGATACTTGTAATGTCAGGGAGACAATTCATCATCTCTTAATTGAATGTAAAAAAGAAGATATTTCAGAGGTTTTAAGAAATAAATGTCAATTATATAAACATGAAATTTCTATTAAAACCCTTTTGACAGTAAATTTATTTCAGAATGAAGTGTATAGGTTAGTTAAGATAATTAATAAAGGTAAAATTTTGTAAATGGATATTTTAGGTTTCTTTATGTGAATGGTTTTGTATCTTACTCAAATCTGTAAATATTTGATTGGTCTTTTACTAATACATTGTTATTATGCAATTATATACTGTGTTGCAATGTAAAAGAGTACTTTTAACAAATTATAATACATGTATGCTTTGTTGGTTAATGGAATTTTTATTATGTATGTTAGATACATGAACAGTTTAAAAGAATAGGCCTACTTTAAACAATTATAATACATGTATACTTCTTTGGTTAATGAACATTTTTATTATAGTGTTTTTGTAAGATACATGAACAGTTTAAAAGAATACCTTAATCAATTATAATACATGTATGCTTTGTTAGTTAAAGAAATTTGTCAGTACATAATAATCATAGATAGTATGAGATGAACTACTTTATGTTGCAAAAATATTGAATATTAGTGAAATTGTAAAGCTCCGTCTGACACCTTTAATGGTGTCGTTCGGATGCTATAAGTTTCTGGTTATGATTGTATTGTATATTTTCTGCATTGTCGTCAACGGCCTTTGATGTCATAAGACGACGTTAAACTGTGGTTATAATAATAGGTAGACCGTATACCCCGCAGTCGATCGAGTCGAGTATATACGATCGACTTGGCTCGGTCGACGATCGACTCGATCGACTTTGTCGACTCGCCGACCTTTCGACGACTCGCTCGACTTGGCTCGGACGACGATCGACTCGATCGACTTCGTCGACTTGGACTGTCTCTTGGCCAAAATTGCTGACGACTGTTGCATTCTTATAATCCAGTATCTACATGTAGGCCTACATTACTCATGTATTTCAACTGCACGCTCTTCCTCAAACTGTCTATGGTTATAATAGTTCTGTTAACAACTGTAGGCCTAATTGCAGTTATAACTTCTTTTAGCTCTGGTGTTTAATGTACAAAGCATCAACTGTAATTGAACTGGTAAGCAACAGTTCAGGTATTATAATGGCATCGTGTCTGCCTGTGGTTGACTAGTAAGGATTAAGCCTCGCTAAATCTGTCGACTTGATCAGTTAGGCAGCTATAGGTTACAATGGAATCTCCTACGGTACGGTACATAAATTAGTACCAGCTCAACAAATAAGACGGCAGTAGGCCTAGAGGACGTGTAATATCGGTCTATTATAGTTAAACTGTGAAAGAAAGTATCTATAAGTTCCGTGGACTTTTATCTGCCTTGGCTGAAATCAATGCCAGCATAATAATATTCAGGGTTCTGGCATGGGTCCTGCAAACTTCCTGGTTGCCATCTCCGGCCTAAAACCTCTCTATAGCTTTAATCGTATTTTCAAGTATGCTGATGACTGCATTCTTGTGATCTTGGCTTCTAACATCTCCACTACAGATGCAGAATTAGATCATATTAGTACCTGGGCTCGTAAATGTAATCTCCACCTGAACCACTCAAAATCCTGTGAGATTGTATTTACCAAACCAAAAGTGAATCTTATACAGGCCCCTCCAGTCCTGCCTGGCATTAAAAGGGTAGTGTCATTGAATATACTGGGCATTGAGATTACCGAAAAGTTCGGTTTTCCCCGTATGTTCAAAGACTTTGCATTCGGGCCAAGCAATCTCTTTATGCCCATCGTATTTTGATCTCACATGGGCTTTCGGGGTCAGGCTTCATGATGTGGTCAGGGCTACCACTATCAACCGCATGCTATACTGTTCCCAAGTATGGTGGGGCTTCGCCAGTAAGCAGGAACTTGACTCTCTGAGCGCGCTGGTCCGCAAGTTGGTACGCCTTGGTTTCCTACCTAAATCTTTCCCCACCTTTGAGGAGCTTTGCAAAAAGCTGATATAGACCTCTTTAGAAACATCTTAACAAATACTAGCCACACCCTCCACGACCTTCTCCCCCTGTCAATTGCACTGGTCATGACCTGCGCCCACGCTCACATAACCGTGTTCTCCCTAGATTTGATTCCCTTGCCAGGCGTGGCTTCTTAGCTAGGATGTTGTACACTGTACAGTTAGACATAAGTTTTGTAGTTGACTTAATTTTCCTCTAATTATCGTTTTCTGTGTGCATAAATTATTTCTGACTTTGTATGTAAAGCGCTGAGCGTTTGCTTGCGTTTAATAAAGAACATTCTTACTTACTTACTTACTTACTTATAATTTCCACTAATTATAAGAAAGCGCCAAGAGCAGGAGCGTAGCCAGACTTAAATTCAAGAGGAGGCAACCCCAGGAGTCATCCAGGTGTAGTAGGGTTTGGTCAATCGAAGTTCTAGTATATAAGAAAGCAAGAGGAGGACAGGAGGCAATTGCCTCCATGTGGCTACGTCTATGGCCAAGAGGTTCATTATTTGCAGTGAACTTCATATTAGGTTCATACAGTAGTTGTGTGTTTACACAAAATTACGTCATTATATCATGAGGTCTGTCATTTTGTGAAGAAACAGTAAGTAAAATCTTTCAAAGTCGAGTCGAGTCGAGGAAACAACGATCGACTCGATCGGCGAGTCGATCGAGTCGACGATTTTTCGATCGACTCGACTTGGCCGAGTTCATGATCGACTCGATCGATCGACTCGATCGGCTGCGGGGTAGAGTAGACCGTTGTCGTCAACGGCCTTTGATGTCATAACACGACGTTAAACTGTGGTCAAATAAAATAAGGTAGACCGTTACGCAAGCGGTACTCAGTTACGTTATTCCATGGGAACGGTGAGAACTGTCACAAAATAACTTTTATATGGACTAAATTGTCCGTAGGAAATATTTCACCATTTGAAGCGATTTGCACATCAGTTGTTGTTTGCATATCTACTGAAGTTTTTCTTACTTATGTTTGATTTTCTATTTCAGTTTTTACTTTTGAGGTATTATAGGAGACACTATTTGTTTTTGGAACATCAACATTGACACTAAGTTTTGATCTTGATCTAACGGTGAAAATAAGCGGACAATTATATATCGCTTCCGTAGAGACTGTTCTAAAGGTGTCTCAGAGAAATACAATGTTTAACGATATATCGTGGCATCAAGGCTGTTCACGTCGACAGGAAATAATTTTGTGTAGCTTTCATCGTTTGTATGGTTTATTTCAATTCTAGTTTACTGTGCATTGTTTTGCTAACTGATGTAGATTAAATTTCTGAATGACGCTTTGCATCACACGAGGTAGCGCACAGAGCGACGAAAGCGCCTATGGTGTGTTTTGTTCTTGGAGCGGCGCTATATAAATGTTGAACTACAATCACGGCTACAATAATACAGCTCTAGATCGATCAATTTTCACAGAGACTGATAGTACTTTCCATTATTTATTTTCCATTATTTAACCCGACCTTATGACTGCTAGGATCGTTGACGTCGACTGTATCTTAACTGAGACCGTGACGAATAATCGACTTTAGGTCCATAGTTTAACAGCATCTTATGACAACACAGGCCGTTGACGTCGATAAGAAATGTTCAGTAGTTCTCACAGCACTAGCATAATCCACCAAAACGCGTGGACGTATACCCAGAAAAAAACTAGTGAAGTCGATTGTTTTTTACTGTTTCGATTATAAGCGTCGTCGTCCATGACATCATCCTTAAACACCTTACGTCGAAACAGGGCGTGATGGAAACTTGGCCAGCATAGTTCTAGCTACAGTAGCATAATCCACAAAAACGCGTAGACCTACCCTGAAAAAAACTAGTAATCGTAATCGAGTATTATTTTATATTGAGCCACTCAAAAACAGTGGCGCTTCCTACCCGGGCCAGTGTATTCACTGGTAAAGAGTGATGTTTTCAGGCGCTGACGGAACAGGCCAAAAGAAATAGAGAAAAGTAAAGGTCGGCCCTGAGGTAACCGGTTCCAGCTATTGGGACCAACAATAGCGAAATTCCTAGACTGGGCCGTAGAAGTAAATGAGTTAGCGCTACAGCAGTAGTTTCAGTTTAACGACGCTGTGATAACAATAATCATTATCGTCGCCCTCCTCCTTCATCCAGGTTTGGGACTGGCACTGACAGATTACGATCAGCGGAGTAGTTAGCTAACGCTACAAAACACTGCTTCACAATACACCTGTAAAACTGTATCAACCGACGCTATGTATAACTATTACACCGAAACTGAACCACTTGAACCTAAAATTTAGTGGATAATTATATATAGCGTCGGCTGACACTGTTTTAAAGGTGTCTTAGTGAAATACACTTTTAATATTTTTTATTTCCCCACAGTTTAACGTCGTCTTATGACATCAAAGGCCGTTGACGACAATACAGAAAATATAAAATACAATCAGAACCAGAAACTTATAGCATCCGAACGATACCATTAAAGGTGTCAAACGGAGCTTTACAATATTCAATATTTTTGCAACATATAAAGTTGTTCATCTCATCTCATACTGTCTGTGATTATTATGTCCTGACAAATTTCATTAACTAACAAAGCATACATGTATTATAATTGATTCAGGTATTCCTCTAAACTGTTCATGTACATTAGCCAAACCATACTATAAAAATTATGCAATATTGAAGAACTAAAGTTGAATGATAGTAATATTGTAATATGCATATT
The DNA here is from genome assembly GCA_020284085.1 of Aporrectodea caliginosa. Classification (NCBI taxonomy): domain Eukaryota; kingdom Metazoa; phylum Annelida; class Clitellata; order Crassiclitellata; family Lumbricidae; genus Aporrectodea; species Aporrectodea caliginosa. The sequence continues at coordinate 2,138,371 of JACEVL010000015.1, forward strand.
CATTACACTTTTAAACGACGTCTCATAGCATTTAAGGCCGTTGACGTCAATAAGAAAATGCTGCATCGTTCTGGCCGCAGTAGCACAATAATAAATTATAGTCTTAAACGTGGAGACCTAATCTGAGGCAAAACTAGTTTAAACGGGTAGTTTGGTTCATAGCTTTCACATATTACGGGTCAATTTTATATTATTGATTGGCTTACGATGGCTGATCATTTGTCACATATCTCCAGGATTAGCTATTATGAGCTCAGGCAGATCCGAGTTATACGGAGAACGCTGTCGCTAAGCGCTGCGGCTGTGCTAATACACTCCTTCGTCCTCACACGTCTTGACTACTGTAATGGGGTCCTCCTGGGCCTCCCTGAGTTCCGTCTTCATCAACTTCAGCTCGTTCAGAATGCAGCAGCTAGACTGCTGGCTGATCTACCGAGATATTCACACATATCTGACTACATGCGCCGTGAGCTCCACTGGCTTCCAGTTGCTGATCGTGTGCAATTCAAAATTGCTACCCTGGTTTGGAAGGCTACGACTGGTACTGCTCCGGACTACATTGCTGAACTGTGCCTTCCAGTTGGCACTCAAACTGGTCGGCGGGCTCTCCGGTCTGCATCGCGAAATGACTTGATGATAGGCCTACCGTGGTTTCGAACCACCACCTGTGCTCGTCGGGACTTCTCGATTGCGGCGCCACGGATCTGGAACGCTCTTCCGTCGTCTGTGCGTGCTGCACGCGGCTATATGGTTTTCTCTAAACTCTTAAAGACGCATTTTTCAGCTGTTTGATGGCCACGTGTTGAGCGCTTCTGAGAGACTCTTAAGTGGCGCTTTATAAATGTTTTGTTACATTACATTACATTACATTACAAGTAGCGCAGCGCACGGTATGGCCTCACTGGAAAATGCGCCACATAAAGTTATAGCGGCGTTCAGTAATAACGAAGAAGAGATGGAGTATTTGCAAGACATGATAGATTATTAATTTTGTGTCTTTTTTTATCTGTGGATTAAAAGACCGATGTCCGATAGCGCATTGGATAACACGCTGGCGTAGAGAGCGAGAGGTACCGAGTTCGAGCCCCCGTTGGGCGGATATGCTTTGTAGGCTGCTATTAGCGCCGTTGTATTGCAGGCTGTCTGTTCTGTTAGTAGTTAAGATTGTTTCAATTGCATAACATGTAAATGTACAGCGCAGTGCGTTTCTCAGGCGCTTGATAAAAGAAAAGATATTATTATTATTATTATTATTATTATTATTATTATTATTATTATTATTATTATTATTATTATTATTATTATTATTATTATTATTATTATTATTATTATTATTATTATTATTATTATTAAATGAAATGGATTCACCTGATATCGTCTAATAATTATTATTATTATTATTATTATTATTATTATTATTATTATTATTATTATTATTATTATTATTATTATTATTATTATTATTATTATTATTATTATTATTATTATTATTATTATTATTATTATTATTATTATTATTATTATTATTATTAAATGAAATGGATTCACCCGATATCGTCGGTCTTTAAATGTTTACTTTTTTCCATTGTCAGCTGCGACTGTGGTAAACTATTTGATAACTATGTGCTACTATTTGATAACTGCAGCAGCTAGACTGCTGGCTGATCTACCGAGATATTCACACATATCTGACTACATGGTCGAACGTTGTATAACTTTGTATGTACAGCGCCGTGCGTTTGCCAGCGTTTAAAGAACACACTTACTTACTTACTTACTTACTTACTTAAAAGGTTATCAACATGCGCCGTCTATGGAGACATTTAAATCGCAGCTCAAGACCGACCGTTTTAAACAATCAAATGACTGTCATTGACTTTTTGAACTCTGGATAAAGTGAAACTAATCACCTCTGTTAAAGCACAGAGTCATTAACCATCGCCAAGACGGATTTCATTTTTGTCTAGACTCGGTTTCAAAGCCCACATTATCAACAATACTTAGAAGTCGTAGTGTTTAACGACATCTTACGGCTGTCATTAACGTCGCCCTCCTCCTTTTACCAGGTTTGGGACTGGCACTGCTTTTCACTATTGGCAGTTATGAACTTCTCTGTCTTTGTCTTCGGTCTTGTGGCTACCAGATTTGGTTCTTCACTTGGCAACTATGGACAACCCCTCTGACTCGACGCAGCGCTCTTGGATAAATTGGTGCTCCGCGGGTAGCGTCAGACAAGAGCTTTAGAAATTTGGAGATTACAATTATTTTATTGCGATTCAACTCTAAACAGTATTAATCATAATTCCTAACACTTTACTTGATACATCATACCTGATACGAAATACAACTTAACTTTGCAAATCAGTGTGCAATTGTAGCATCGGTAAAGACCGTTTTCAAGGTGTCTTACAGAAACACTCTGTTTAAAGACATCTCATGGTATCAAGGCCAATAACGTCGATAGGACATAATAATTATGTGCAGTTTTCAACGTTTTATGGGTTTTTTCACTTCTAGTTTACTGTAAATTGTTTTTGCTAACTGTTTGCTGATTAAATTTCTGAATGCACAGTTGTCGAATAGATAGAGCGCTCTCTTTGGACACCTTTAAAACGTTGTCAACCAATGATTTATGGTTGTGGAACACTGTGGGCGAGTATATTGGTACAATACGCGCTCGTAAATTATAGTAGACGACCGTGTTAGGTCGAAGTCGATAACTGATCAACATTAATTTACAATTGAGTGGTATTATGCCAAACGGTGAGGACTGTTCCTAATATAATTATCTGCAGACGTCAACGGCCTTTGCTGCCATAATAATGTCATTAAATTAATGTCATGTCCATACATGCGGTGAAGCCAGTTACTAGCCTGTAGAAAGGAGGAGGGTGACGCTAACATTCTTTATTATGACACAGTATCGTTAAACAGCAGCTAATCATCACCAATAACAATGAGCCCTATTATACTATGCAAACAGTGAGAACTTTTCAAAATAACCACACACTTCTTTTAAGGGTGATAGTTGCCCTATAAGAGGAAGCAGAAGATATTTTTTCTTTTCATGGTTAAGATGAGTAAGGAATAAGAGGTTCACTAATTTAAGACAGAGGTCGAATTGCAGGAGGAGAAGCATTTATAAAGGAGGATAAGTGTTAGGTGGAATTTGATCGATAGGGTCAGAAGGCACTGGTTCCCACTGCTGCTTTGTGTGGTACCAGTCCAAAGATTAGACAGAGGGGGTCCATAGTGTAGTGGTAACATAAATAATAAAGAAATGTCATATTCACTGTCTGAATTTTATTCTATAGTAATGATTGATTTTATTGATTGATAACTTCTTGAAAATTCAAAAGTAGAATAAGAACTTCATGTCAAAATAGCCTGTACTATAAATTTCTTTAAAAATAATTTCTATTGTAATAAATAGATTAAGAAGCAAATGTACAGCAGAAATGGTCATCAAAACATTTGTTAAACATTTTTGTTGTATATGGAAATTGCTGATAAATATTGTTGAATTTTCTTCAGATGCCACTTTTAAATACATGTATCAAAGACGTTATAAACTGTATTAGTTATGTTTTTAAACAATAAACACTAATGACGTTTTGAGGTTATGTTTAGACAATCTTAAATGGTATCTTTTGGACGCTATGTATTCATTTTCACTGCACTGTATAATGTTTTAAATTGTCATCAACGGCCTTTGATGTCATACGACGACGCTAAACCTTGGAGTAAATAAGCATATTAAATTGATCGTACCTTGTAAGTAAGTAAGTAAGTAAGTAAGTATTTCCTTTATTAAGAAGCACTAGCAAACGCACAGCACTGTACATAGCAAGATTAATACATTCAAACAAATAAACAAAAATTTCTATATACAACCATAGAATTGAATGAGAGGCTTTATTGTACAGAGGAAGAAGAGCTAGAGCTAGTCATAGGGGAAAAAGAAGGGTTTAAATAGCCAGATCTAGGGAAAACATATCGTTTATTTATATAGCATCCGGGCAAGGAAGCATTTCTGAGACAGGTTGTCAAACATGGGAAGCTCACGGTTATGGGACCGTGGCCGCAGGGAGTAGCGCGATTGCTTGATAGGTGGCAACAATTTATGCAGAACATGACAAGGATTGTGCAGAATACAGGCAAAGAGTCTAGTATCCGCATTGCTGCAGAGAGTCTCAAATGAGGGAGAAGATGGGGGTAAGTACCCCTGGCGTACAAACCTTCGGATAATTCCCTCAAGGGCCTCCCGTTCCTGCACTCTCGCAAAGCCCCACCACACAGGCGAGCAATACAGCATCATACCAACCGCAGTGGCACGAACTACATCAAATAAACTGTCCCCCGAGAGCCCATGCGACCTCAGGATCCGAAGTGCATAAAAGGACTGCCTTGCTTTTATGGTCAGACGTTTAATGTGACTAGACGGGGACTCCGATACAGTAATGTCTGTGATGACATCTTCTTACACAAGACAAGTAGGCCTAACTTATGTGCCTAAATTTCTGTTTCACCTCTTTTTCTTTTCTGCTTTTTCTATTCTTACTCTTGTGAGTTTGCACATACATTAAAATAGGCTTTGGGCTTATCTACACTTCATATGCTGTTGTTTAATGTTTAATGAGCTTTAGCACTTTTGAAAGGCGCTATATAAATGTCTATTTTATATTAATACATGCATTTTCATCATGCTTCCCAATACATTATTTAAAAGTTATTATATTATGGCCTTAGAACTGTTATACAAGCCTTGCTCTGCAGTGTTAGCATTACTGCAGTCAGCCTCCAGCTGTTGAGGGCTGTTAAGAGTTAATCCTCCATGTATTAAGGCCTCCATGGACTAGAGAACCCAAATTTCGCTGTAAGCTCAACACCAAGAATATTTAGGGTTTGCACTCTTGCGATACCTTTTAGAGGAGGGGGGAACTAGCATATAAAAATGATGGTACCCCGGGGACGCGTGAAAATTATCTCACAGGATTTGCTTGAGTTAAGCTTGAGGTTGCAACTCTGTGCCCATACACTAATATGCTCAAGCTCAATCTCAGTTGTAGTGATACTTGATGCAGGGACAGCGAGATAGCAATCATCTGCATATTTAAAAATGCGATTGCATTTATTAACAGGTTTTAAGTCAGATATTGCAACAACGAAATCCATCGGGCCCAAACCGGAACCTTGAATAATACTTGCATTAATTCGAGTTAATTAATTGTGAGTTCCAGTCCCAAGCCTGGATGAAGGAGGAGAGCGACGCTAATGATATTTGTAATCACAAAGTGTCGTTAAACTGAAACTACTACAACTAGCATATAAAAATGACAGTAACTTTAATAGATCGTCCAATGGTTAGAACTCTATCTTTAGACACCCTTAAAACAGTGTCAACCGATACTATATAAACGTGGAACACGATTGGGTAGAGCTGTAATATGCCAAAAACTAATCTTTGTCGGCGGAAACGGCCTATGTTGTCATAAGCTGCCGTTAAACTATGGATCCAGGGTAGACCGTAAGTCAGCTGGGTAATAAGTACGTTATTTCATCGTAACGGCGAGAACTGTCACAACATAACTTACAGTGGAGGTCAACAACCTTTGTTGCCATAAGATGTCTTTAAACTATCTTTTTTACGCATAACTTATACTTAAAAAATCCTTCGATTATGTTCTTCTGTTGAGTTATAATTCCCAGACAAGGGAATTTGTCCGTCCGTCCTTCCGTCCGCCGTGTTACGCAGCGGCGAGACCATTTTGTGACGTCACACAAAGGACTTCGGTTCCAGGTTTTGCCACACGCAGCGAAAGCGTACGTGTGTGTATTTCCTTTTTAACGACTAGCTGTGTGGTAACAAAGACCATTAATAATAATAATATCTTTTCTTTAATTAATCAAGCGCCTGACAAACGCACTGCGCTGTACATTTACATGTTATGCAATTGAATCAATCTTAACTATACTAACAGAACAGAGAAGCCTGCAATACACGGCGCTAATAGCAGCCTACAAAGCATATCCGCCCTACGGGACTCAAACTCGGTACCTCTCGCTCTCTACGCCAGTGTGTTATCCAATGCGCTATCGTAGCCCTCCTCCTTCGTCCAGGCTTGGGACTGGCACTGTCAGAAAGCGATCAGTGGCGGAGTTAACAGCGGACACGCGCAATGGAGTGGAGGGAAAGGGAGTAGAGGGGATTTTGAGGGAGGAGAAACTTAGGGGAGTGGTTGGGAGAGGATGGTAGGGAGGGGTTGGGAGTGCTTGAGGCGAAGGGGCTGCTTTTCAGTGTAAAACACATTTCAAATTTGCTAGGACGGGCAAACATCTAGCTATAATTTCTTGCGAAACTGTCTTGTTGGCTCTGCTCCTCGCTATCTTAGGGCATATTGTACCCCAGCATCTTCTCTGCACAGTCGTTCCTCTCTTCGGTCCTTGGCCCGTGGTTAATTGGTTGTCCCGCGGGTGCATACTTCTACGGCCCAGTCTTGGAGTTTCGCTATTGTTGGTCCCAATAGCTGGAACCGGTTACCTCAGTCCCTGAGGACTGACCTTTTCTCTATTTCCTTTTACAAGTTCCGCCAGCGCCTGAAAACCTCTCTATTTACCAGTGAAGACACTGGCCCGGGTGGGAAGTGCCTCTGTTTTTGAGTGGCACTATATAGATACTCGATTACGATTACAATTACGATTATAATAACACACACGTATATATATATCTACTAATATATTATAACAAACATATTATATATATAACTAGTCTATGCTGATTTAATCGATTGCTTTTGACACCTCTAAAACGTTCTCGACCTCTCCTATATAATGAAGGAGATGCTGACGCAACTATCTGATATTTAGTGAAATTTTAAATTGCGCAATTGTCTTGCAGGTCAAACCCCAGTCTATCTTAGGGAGCTTTGTGTTCCAGTGCTTTCCATACCAGGTCGTAGATTCCTTCGCTCTGCCACTCAAGGCGACCTGGTGGTCCCTGTGGCTCGAACTTCCATGGTGCTTCATAAGAGCTTTGCTGTGGTCGGTCCATCTTCCTGGAATAGGTTGCCTAGCAACCTACGTAATGAGCTTCTTGGTCTTTCCTTGCCCCTTTTCCACAGGCGTTTGAAACCATTCTTTTCGATCGTGGTTTGGTGTTGTCAGGTCGGGAGCGCCTCTGAGGAGTATTTCTTGAAGTGGCGCTATATAAATTTACGATTACGATTACGATTTAGAAAAATCTTGGAAAATAAATCTTTACAGAAAAAAACTAGCGAAGGCTTGTGGTTTGTTCTATACTGTTCAACAATGCTGCATAATAACAAAAAGATGATTAGCGTCGCCCTCCTCTTCTATTTATCCAGTCTTAACGACATCTTATTGCTGCTGGAGCAGTAGACGTCCACTCTATCATGCATCTGAGCATGACATTATAATATGGGTTAACCATTATCCGCAGTTTCTAAACTGATAATGTCGGTGAGAAACATTTGAAGAGTGTCCAACGAAATTATTCTATTGTTTAATGTTTAGGTATTTTATTACTATTTTATAGTCAAATGGCTGATGGAAATATTCACATTACATAGAGTTATACTGTTCCAAAAACACCAGACATTAAATTTTCATGTAGAATTTTGTCAATTACCTTGAAAATCAACCAGTTTAAGGTACAATATAATTTATAAGCAATTCCTAACTAGCGGCTTTAATTGCTAAATAAATACGTCATTTTTATCAGCTTTACTGATATTTCTGAAAGCAGTTTGACAAAAGTTTTCTCCAGTGTATTATAGGGAAGGTAAATGACATATGATCTAGGCCTACTACCGTTCTCAACGTTTTCTCCTCACCAGTTCAATTCAACTTTAGAAATCACGCAGATCCTAAACTTAAAGAGTGAAATTATCATTATCGAAATTATCTGTGTCTAAAACATACAGCATTGCATTTGCTTAGAGTATGGAATGAGATAAATCCATATATTCCACATTTTGGATCGTCGTACGGCATCTCAAGCAATCCATCGGATAACTTCGTAATTGCAAACGTTTGTGTGTTTCCCACCTAAAGACCGGATTGTCTTAACGGCACTAATGACCACACCGACGATCTTACTTATTCGCTCACGAAAAGTCCGTTTAACGACTAATACAGCTTGATTGTCATACTAATCAATAATAGGCGCGTAAATCCTTAATCTATTTTAGGGATCTCATAGTTTTCTTTTCGTCCAGTTCACGTTTCGACAGCACTCACCAGACCGAACTTCCTCTCTTCTTTTCAAAGATATTCCATCCCAATTCTGATTCGCTGGAGTCTCCGGTCGCTATAGTAACCTGTCCAATATGGCTGATCATGTAATACTAAAGATGATCACGTTAACATCTCAACTCAACACTTAAAATTATAATATAACGCAGCTACCTTTCTGACAAAACGAAGCTATTCATGATCAGGCTTATTATACTACTACCTATATTAATTAATCAATGTAACAGGACATTTGCTAAATCTAGCATCGCTACAGTAAGATCTTGTGATATCAAAGACCGAGGACGTCGACAGAAATCTTGGTTTTTAAATTTCTCATTGTTCCTATGTCATTATGAGCAGTACATTGCAATACCACGTATACAGTCGCAGATTCTATGAATGAACGCGACTTGTGAATATATAAAATTGTTTGATTGCGTTTAAAAGGTGTCTAAGGGTCTGCTTAAATCACGCTAAATGTATGCTATTTTAACCATATCTATTGCATTAGATTAATTGTTGCAGTCTCATTCTGTAATGTATGCATCTGCCTATGGACCAATGGTCGGTGATAACAATTTTAAGAGTGTCGAAAGAAATAATTCAATATTATTATTCTATGCTTAATGATATCTGGTGGCATCAAAGGTCGTTGACGTCGATAGCAAAAGGTTTTTTTACAGTTCACTGTTGAAGATCTTGTCGATCTTATTAGTTTAGGAATGGATGGAATCAGAGTTTTACGACGTCTTTTATAGATATTAGTTTTGACATAACATACCTCATTCTTCCTATGTGCGTAAAGAAACAACATTCGACCGATCTAGTAGTAGTAGTTTCAGTTTAACGACACTGTGTGATAACAAAGATCATTAGCGGCGCCCTCCTCCTTTATCTCAGGCTTGGGACTGGCACTGTCAGAGTGCTTCGATTGGATCCACAGTTTAACGGCAGCTTATGCCGACAAAGATTATTTTTGGCATATTACTTTCAAGAGTGTGTGTGTGTGTGTGTGTGTGTGTGTTTCCTTTTTAACGACTAGCTGTGTGGTAACAAAGACCATTAGCGTCGCCCTCCTCCTTTACCCATGCCTGGGACTGGCACTGTCAGAAAGCGAACAGTGGCGGAGTTTGAACTGTCAAGAGTGCAAGCAGTGGCTTAACTGTCAGAGTTATTTAACCACATTTTAACATCGTCTTATGACATCAAAGGCCGTTGACGACAATTATACAGGAAAGATACAATTCAATGATTAAAAGAAACTTATAGCGTCCGAATGACACCATCAAACTGTCAACCAAAGTTTATTATTAATCCAATATTGAACGACATCTTATAGCTACAAGGCTGTTGACGTCTTTAAGTTTTTGGTGTATTTCAGTTCATTTTATTGTAATGTTCTCATAAGTTTTCTTTCTCTTTTCTCGTCTCAGGCTAACGTTTCTTCTAGGATGTTGACGTATTTAAAGTTTCTGACGGATTAAGTTCATTTTCGTATACTGTCTGTCATCAGTTTGCTTTCTCTCTTCTTGGCTTGGATTCCATTTCTGACGTAGGATGCTGTGATTTGACAGGTGATTGTTGTCGATCTCATTATTCATATAAATCATTATAATTATACTGTTTTCTCGTCAATCATATTAATCGTTAAAATTAATTAGCGATTAATCGATTAATTAATGGTTAACTTCCGCAGCCGTAATATAATGAAGATTTAGACACCTTTAAAAGTCAGCTTCTTGAACCTTTATATTTAAAATTATACAACGCTCAAATGTTTAATCCCATAGTGACCATAGAGATTAATTGACCAGTCCGTGTCAACCCTTAATTTAACAACCGGGTACTTGTCGGTTAAATCACCCCATTTCATTTTTTCGTCCACCTTGTCGGATAATTCACCCCATTTCATTCTTGCGTCTACCTTGCCTCTTCATGGACCGGAGTAAATTTTTACGCGTTTCTTTCCTTTTATGCACCGTTTCGTCATTAGAAAACATGGACGACAGTAATCCTAACCTTTGACTAATGGGGTTAATTTACCGACAACACGAGACCCCTGTAGAGGAATGTCTTCGCGACAGTTAATATTTGTCTTCTAGTGACGACACTAACCCTAACCCTGACCCTAACCGACCCTCACGGCGCGTAACAACGACGCATAACCTCAACGTAACCGATATGGACTATAAAACTTGAAGCCTGTTCATGCAACGGAATAAATGTTTACGCAATCGAATCAAAGTTCGTAAGCTGAACGCTTTCGATACCATCCTAGAAGATATTGCTGTCTTTTGGCCACCAGCTTAATTTGGCTCGGAACTATATATTATAACCATCTGCATGGTAGAAATGTTTATGAACTTTGCTTAAATCAGAATAGTTATCATTAAAAGATCTCTTTCTATACCATCGTGCTGTGTTTTCGACACCACCACTTGAATGGGGTGAATTAATTTCACGTGGGGAAGTCATTACCATTGGAAAAATGAAATGGGGTGAATTAACCGACAAGTACCAACAACCGCACAATCAAACGCAGATCAAATAAGCTGATCGTACTCTGGTAGTGCCAGTCCCAAGTCTGGAGAAAGGGGAGGGCGACGGTAATCATGTTTCTTATGATACAGCGTCGTCGAACAGAAACTAACTAATCAACTATATGGCACTATATGCAGTTCTTATATTGCCCCGTATGCAAGAAAGTTTTTCAGATATGTTCAACACTGTCGTATTTAAAATTAACTTCCAAAAGAAATAAGATACCTTAAACATAATTGATACCGAGTTTCATGACACCTTATGAAAACAAAGGCCACAATTTGAATTGATACCGTACGCGACATTTTTTTATTTATACCAACGTTTAACGTCGTCTTATGACATCAAAGGCCGTTGACGACTACGCGACGTTTATCCTTAAGAACTCAATTATATAATTCTTGGTACGCTGCTTTAACTTATAGGGCGAGTATCACACTTAAAAGAGGTGTTGGATTAATTGCACAGTTCTCATTGTTTCGCTGGACAATTATGCAGTTCGGCGAAATATTACGCGTTGAAAATAAAATCAATTATCAGAAACTGTGGTGTCTTAAAATATCTTTAAAATTTTCTTTATTCTGAGAATTATAGTCTAATCGAGAACATGTCGAATTTCTTTGGCAATTATCTGGCTTGCAGATATTTGAATAACTAGGTTCAGTGGAGTAGTAAGCCTATTCTTTCTGAAACCAGACCAGAAGGTTTATACTTTAAAGCATTCTCTCTTGGCATTTAGTTAAATAAGTTATAAACGTATAATTATACACACCAATTCACCAATAAAGCTTTCGTCACAACCGACGCTTACGTCACTTTGTTGTAACTAGTTACTTCTATAGCACCATTGTGTAATATTTTCATTAACGAGTCATCAGCTGATGTGGCATCAAAACCAGGCTGTAATCAGGTCAATATCGAGAAGATCAGTCAGTTAAGATAAATAGACTTTATTCCATCTTTCCACGTGCTCTGCTCTTTTCGCCGATGATTGACGAAGAATATGTGCTTACGACGTCATTACGGTCGCTTATATAAAAACGTTTGCGGTTACATAATGCAGGCTCCTTAGATCATTTTCTGATATAAAACAGAAAATCCCTAATCGAAAGATAACAGTAGTGATTCTTTCCAAACCAGTAAGGCCATTTGAGGGCGAGGCCACCGGCTCTGGAAGTCACAAGATGCCGGTAATGAATGGACAATTTAAACTATAATTATAGTTAAACACCCTTAAAAGCCTTTCATCAGTGTTATAATTACCGAGATTAGCAGTATTTTATCATGCAGTGCGGTTTAACGATATCTTGGGGATGGTAATAATAGTTTAAGTTTAACGACACTGTGTGGTAACAAAGATAATTAACGTCGCCCTCCTCCTTCATCCAGTCTTGGCACTGGCACTGACAGAGTACGATCAGTAGCGGAGTTCTTGGCGAGGGGTTTTATTGTAATGGTGTTTGCCAAGGCGTATCCTGCTGATTAGTTGTATGTGAGGCGCCCTTGTAGCGGTATAGTCGTGTTACGGCGCCATATAAATTGTCGTTATTATTATTATTATTATTATTATTATCGTTATTATTATTATTTTTTAAATATCCGGAATGGCCTTATTCGTCTGGAACTGTGAATTGTATAGTCTCCTCCGAACAATCTCCACTCTTCCGTAGCACGTGTCCGAAATATGAAACCCTCCTCCGTTTCATCAATCCGAGTGGACCCCACTCCTCTCCACCATTCTTCAACACCCACTCGTTTGTCTCCCAGTCAACTGTATACCCTGAGGATCTGCCGCATTTCAAATGAGTTCATTCTCACCTCCTCATCCTTCTTAATAATCCAGCTCTCACAGCCATACATTGCCACTGGCACTAGAACTTCGATAAGTCGTATCTTTGTTGCAAACACGACACTGTGACTTTTACACACCTGTTTTTTAAATGCTGCCGTAATATAATATTGTCCGTTCTTTACACACAATTTTGCGTGATTATCTTTTCAAGAGTCAGAGAGTCCTCAGTTATAATTGAGCCACTATAATAATATGGGAACGTGTCACCCAGTTCCAACCTGCTGCCGTATACCTTCATACAATATGTGGTACCATTTGTTTTCATTCATTCATTCATTCATTCATTCATTCATTCATTCATTCATTCATTCATTCATTCATTCATTCATTCATTCATTCATTCATTCGTTCGTTCGTTCGTTCGTTCTTTCGTTCGTTCGTTCTTTCGTTCGTTCGTTCGTTCGTTCATTCATTCATTCATTCTTTCGTTCATTCATTCATTCATTCATTCATTCATTCATTCGTTCTTTCGTTCTTTCGTTCGTTCATTCGTTCATTCGTTCATTCATTCATTCATTCATTCATTCATTCGTTCATTCTTTCAGAGAACTTGTATAGCGCTCCTCTAAGATACCCACTCAGAGGCGCTCCCAGCCCAACTCCGGCGATAAAGAACAGTTTTCAAAGTCTTGTAAAAGCTGTCTGCAGAGTCCCTAGCTAAAAGAACAAGCACATAAGAAGTAGGATTATTCCACGTGGTTCCCACCAACCACTGAAAATGCACGACGTTGTATTTAAAGTGGGGCAAAGCGAACAACAAGTTCGCCTCGAAATACAGAACGAAGATTTCCTCGGCCAGCCAAATCTGAGGTGGGACAACAAAGCTCCCACAAGTAGGCAAAGTCGTTCCCAAACTGATCTTTGGCGCCAGGGATTTTTTATCCAACCTTGAGCCAGAGGCGGCGCCAGGGGAGCTAGGGGGGGGGGCTAAGCCCCCCCCAAAAAGTGGGAAATCACTGCAAATCACAGGGAGGAGGGGACAAAAACGAAGGTTTTGTAGCTTTAGCCCCCAAACCTGAAATCCTGGCGCCGGCACTGCCTTGAGCGAGCTGCCCAGTAAATGCAACTGGACGGCAATTTCACCATTGATCATTTGATAGAGCGAGCCAATAAGGGCGTACCCCTATAGCGGCCGAGAAGCCAACCTTAGGGCATCTGGTTGTTCATTGTTTATTTTTTATTTCTTTGGTTTGCGGGTGTTTAGACCGCGCCAGTGACCTGACCGCTGCAATAAGCTTAGGGATATATTTCAATCACGCCAGAGGCTCAGCGGTAACTAACTTACAGCTGACGACTATATAAAGAGTCCATTGAAGGCTTTAAAAAGATGTGTAAAAGATCAGAATCGTATATATAGTCCGGAAACAATTTCTAGGGGTTCTTAGTTTTCAGGAATTTCCATTTGACATAGTCGTATTTTTCTACACATTTAGTGTTTAATTACAGAAATGCATTTATTCGGTGGGGGTGGGGTTGAACACGTAAAACTGCCCCTATACCTTCCATGTTAGAGATCGGGAATTTCCCAGTGATTAGCGACACCTTACGACAGCCAAAGGCGTTAATTTTGTAAGTTATAAACGTTTCAATATTGTGTGATTGTTATGACGTCATAATGCATTATTCCTTAGTAACAATGTAACAGGCAATCCGCCGTAGGTGTAACGTACCATCGACTTATATATATCTAATGTAATATCTATATATATCGTATATATATATATATATATATGTATATCTATATTATATACTGCTTTTAAAACCAAAATGCGGTTGGCAATTGGTATAATAAAGGATACAATGTCATTTACTTACAAGACCTTCTGATACAGTTATACAAAAAGAAAGAAGGCACGAGAAAATAACAGACGAGTTTTGATTCGCTGAATAGGCTTTAACACGTTTTATGTGTCCTGGGCCCCACAGTTTTCATGAACAGGGCCACCACATTTGCAAATCCGGCCCAGCACGCGATTGAAGGCAATTAGGCCTAGTGAAAATATAGCTTACATTGGAGATATTTAATTCAGATGTTCAATTTTAGCTATCTATATGCGTAGTAGCAGTGAGCGCTACGAGAGTCACTGAAGTCGAAGTCTTCATTAAATTTTCTCCTAATGTTTATTATGAAAGGCGTATTCTTATTTATTTATTGATTTAGAACAGATGATTATCATCACTTTGGGGTTCTCTTCCTCCAAATTTAATAAATATATTACACATGGCTAAATTTAAAGCTCAATTGAAACATTATCTTATCTATAAAAAAAATAGAATGACTCGATAGAGTGTACCTTAGTTAAGATTGTTTATAATGTACTACTGTGAACTTTATAATCTGTTTTTTTTAATTTTGTTTGTTTGTTTGTTTTAAATCTTGTACTGCAGTGTTTTGTTATTTAGATGTTTGGCTATGATTTAGCCCTAAAATTGTTATTTAAGTTGAATTTTCTATAACTATATGATCATAAAAATCGTCTTGCCATCAGTAAATGTAATATGGAAAAGGGGCAGCCTTGCAATAGCGGATTATTTTATCCTTTAGGGCTGTCCTGTTGACGGCATCAGCAGATTAACATTTTTTTAAATGACTGATTGTTAATTAATTGTGCTGTTGTTGATTCAATAAACGGCTGATTGATTTATTGATTGATTGATTGATTGATCATTTATTATTATAATTTTAGCCTGTACTGAAAGGATTATCAATGAACAAACAGTTTAATTTCGAAGATACCATATTATGACGTATGGTTGCTAATGGCAACCAACTTGGCTCAGTTTAATTTCAACGATACCATTTTATGACGTATGGTTGCTAATGGCAACGAACTTGGCTTGAATGGTATCTAACTACTTCACAAGAACCCGAACTGACAACGTTGCAGAGAAAAAAATGAGATTGCCCTTAAAAACAATTCACAATTCATCATTTATGTTAACGCATTAAAACATCACTTCGTTAACTATATTTCGGAGCCGTGGATTTTTCCCACCTTAAAAGTTTTGGAGGCAGGTACAACGGGTCTCGAGTTCGATGGCTATACAACTGAAACGCAAAAGCGATCACATTAAGTAAAAGACATAAACCCCCTTTTTAATTAAACGGATAGTCTTAAACAGAAATTTTAAACACCTTTTTTATGGAAGTATCGTACGTTATTAAAAGGCCGTGTGACATCCCTTGGCAGTGAAACTCTGCCACTGTTTGCTTTCTGACAGTGCCAGTCCCAAGCCTGGATAAAGGAGGAGGGCGACGCTAATGGTCTTTGTTACCGCACAGCTAGTCGTTAAACAGAAAAACCACCACCACCTTGGCAGTGCTGTAATATGCCAAAAACTAATCTTTGTCGGCGGAAACGGCCAATGTTGTCATAAGCTGCCGTTAAACTGAGGATCCAATCCAATCCTTGGCAGTGCCTCGAATTCTTTCCCAGATGAGACAAACAGTAAACGCTATACATTCCGCCGCTCCCCTACCCGCTGTAGTGGCAGTCCCAAGCCTGGAGAAAGAAGGAGGATTACGCTTATGTTATATGTTAATGAGCGCTGGCTGACGTCATGCAAGCTTCAATTCGCAGTTCAACTTCAGCCGTGATAGGCTACACAAAGGTAAACATAGATATCTATATTTAGAATGCCTAGCTTGGGGTTAAGGTCGCTTAGCGATTGTGACTTCACTGCGACCTGAAGGAAACATACGTCATACGTTCTCTAGCGCTTATAATAGTTCTCATTGGGTGGAACCCATAAAACCATCCCCTTAATACGCCCATGGGCGACGCTACTAATCTTGTGTTATGACACAGCGACGTTATAATAGCAACTAACGAAATGAGGGTTGTTTTATATACATTAATAAGTTAGGTAGCATTGGTGATAATGACGCTAAAAGGCACTGGAAACCACAAGATGTCGTTTTAAACTGCGTGATAAAGCGCGTTACTTAGACACCTTTTATACAGTTATAGAAAATGCTATATACTCGTCAACTAGTTCAAAAATAACAACTGCTTTCTTGGCCGATGGTATTTCTTTGTACTGCAGCATTATGCATTTTGCACCTAATAGCAAAAATTAGCATATTTGAAATAAGATAATGCTAGAATACCTGCACGCTTTCTGAAGTTTAAAAAAAATTGTTTATTTATTGATCTAACTTACGCGGCCAGAACTGTGGAAAACTGGTTTCTTATGTAAACAATGTCAGAACTCGACCACTGTTCGTACTCTGGTAGTGCCAGTCCCAAGTGTGAAGCGAATAAGAGGGCGACGTTAATCAACTTCGTTGTGACACAGTGTCGTTAACAACTAACCAACAAACAATGTGTACTCGTAAACATTTAAAACAGTATTATATATTGGATCAGTCATTAGTCGAGTATTCACAGCAACCGTTACATTTCAGCTTCCGGTTACATTTAAAATTAGTAAACAAATGAAAAGAAAAATAGATAAATCGTGAGTGCTTTTTAAGGGACCTGTGATTCTCGTATATATATCTGTCTTTTGCGTGCATCTACGCTAGCATCAAACGATTCTGTTCGTGTCTCAAAATGGATATGAAAGATCGCATAGGATAGAGATTGGTTACAGCTCCCACAGTACGTTTGTTCATTCGCCTTCGTGTCTTTCTGCTCCTCTTTCCAATCCCTTTGTCTCAACCCTCCTGTGGCACGTCAGGGATGACCCTTGATCGCCTGCTCGCGGTCTTTCCTCCAACGTTTCCGTCACTACTCGGTTTTTAGATACCATTCCATCTCTGATCGGTTAATCGGTTCCACGGTCGGAAGATATTATATTCCTGTAAATACAACAACGAAAAGAATTATTTTGACTTCGATGTAATTAATATTATTATCATTAATATAATGCATTTATTAAGCGTTACTGTCTAATGACACAGGCATCAATCGAGGGCGCTGAGCAATTGTGAGTGAATGACTTTCTCAGGGTCCCTACACAGTAACCGTCTCAGAGAAAGAGGATCGAACCCGTAGGTCTACTCTCATCGTTACAATGCGAATGCTCTAACCAATCAGATACTGGATGGACTTAGATACGAGCCAAGTGAACATTGCCTTCCTTCGCCACTTAATTATTATCATTATAATTATTACGCCTTTATTTAACGCCACTGTCTAATGACCAAGCATCAATCGATGGCGCTGAGCAATCGTGAGTGATTGGCTTTCTCAAGGTCTGTACACCAATATATATCCGTCTATGCTTTACAAGTCCATCGCTCAAACCCAGCGGATATTAGTAGCATACAACTTACCAGACGAGACCCATAACTAATCGGCTGCCTTTTCGTACTAACAAGGTAATCATTTCAATCCATCGGTTATGGATGGATTCAGAAGTAAACGGCATCTTACGACAACAGAAATTATTTTTGATCAGTTCTCACCGTTCGTATGGCATGAAACAGCTTTATCTGAAGAACATCGAATTAACCCACCATCTGGTCTCACTTTTGTATATGGTGGTTTTTCTGTTTAACGACTAGCTGTGTGGTAACAAAGACCATTAGCGTCGCCCTCCTCCTTTATCCAGGCTTGGGACTGGCACTGTCAGAAAGCGAACAGTGGCGGAGTTACTTTTGTATATGGTCGGTTGACTACGTTTTAAAGGTGTCTAAAGACAGCGCTATCAAACAATTAACTCCCACTTCTTTTAACCAATCGGGTGGATGGATCTACAGGGTGGGCCAAAAAAAGTAACCCATGCGCATTTTTGCTAATATTTCGGTCAAAAGTAAGAATTTTTAAATCACGTTTCACAGACTTAAAGGTAATTCATATCTACGTATAATGACAACAAAGTTTCACCGAAAATGTTCAAGCAGAACAAAAGTTATATCACTTTTAGTCAAGTCCACCCACTGTTTTTTGATCTTTCAAAAACGTATAGCAACAATGTTCTTGCGTCAACCTCTTCATCTTTATACGCTCTGGAGACCATGCGCTCTCACGGCGTTTCTGGAAAGACTCTCGACGAGGTGGCAAAAGTTACCACTCTCGCGGACACCCTATGCGCTTCTCCGGAATGGTGATGTTATGCCAGCAGGTGAGAGAAGAGCCAAAATCGACAGTCTCATCAACCACATCAAACGCTATCTCTAGACAGCAATGGAGCAGATTCGATGGCTGCATCTGCAGACGAGCGTTTGTTCCGAGCCATCTGCAACAACCCTGACAATGTACTCCGAGGATTGTTTTCCCCCACAAGACAAAACCCCGTCCGACGAGCACCACACAACTTCATTCTCCCTCGCAAGGATGACTGACATTACACAGTACTAGAGTACTTTCCAGAAACATAATTTATTAAATCTGGTCACAAGACCACAAACAATCCCAGATATCCTGGATTGAACCTGACACATAATCTATTTACTTGTAAGCAGAAGTATGTCTCTGTCATTCTGTAATACTACGAATATTGATTGATTGATTGATTGATTGATTGATTGATTGATTGATTGATTGATTGATTGATTGATTGATTGATTGATTGATTGATTGATTGATTGATTGATTGATTGATTGATTGATTGATTGATTGATTGATTGATTGATTGATTGATTGATTGATTGATTGATTGATTGATTGATTGATTGATTGATTGATTGATTGATTGATTGATTGATTGTGATTGATTGATTGATTGATTGATTGATTGATTGATTGATTGATTGATTGATTGATTGATTGATTGATTGATTGATTGATTGATTGATTGATTGATTGATTGATTGATTGATTGATTGATTGATTGATTCATTGATGATTGATTATTGATTGATTGATTGTGTTGCCTCAATAATATAACCGTGTTGACCGTTATATGACCATTACATGAAAAACTCTTATGGTTACAATGCTTTATTCGTATTGACCATTGAGTCTTTGTTATATTCATAAAATTATGAAGTCTGTACACCGAGTGCGGCATGCAGCTGGTACAATAAAGAATATGCTTATTTATATAGGCCTACGCTCGGTAAACTTATAGTATCGGGGGCTGAAGGATATCGTGCGTAAGTTTACTGGCTTTGTGAGGGTCGGCTAGGGTCAGGTTGGGCGTCATGAGGATCGGCTAGGGTCAAGGTTAGGGTTACTGTCCTCATTAGAAAAGCTGGAAACGTCCGGCGTCCGCGCAGCATGACCAAAGATACTGTACAATCCTTCAGCCCCCCATACTATAAGTTTACCCTACGCTCTTTTCAAAGGCTCTTTTAAAGTCGTCAATAAATGACGACTAGCTAGTTTCTTTTAGTTAATTTATTTTTGCTTTATTATGCATGACTATTATTAATCCAATATTTAACGACATCCTATAGCTACAAAGGCTGTTGACGTCTTTAAAGTTGTTGATGTATTTCCGTTCATTTTCTTGTAATGTTCTCACAAATGTTCTTTCTCCTTTCTCGTCTTTGATTCCGTTTCTGATAAGATGCTGACGTATTTAAAGTTTCTGACGATTTAAGTTCATTTTCATATAATTTCTATCAACAGTTTTCTTTTTCTTTTCTTGGCTTTGATTCCGTTTCTGATAAGATGTAGACGTATTTAAAGTTTCTGACGGATTAAGTTCATTTCCGTATAATGTTAATAACTGTTTTTTCCTCAATCTTATTAACAATATTAACAATATTTGATAGATACATATTATTTGATTTGATACATATTAAAGTATTGTATCTCCGTTATGTTTGGCCCATTGGCTCTTTTATTGTAATTCTTTTTTAACATCTTTTT
Source organism: Aporrectodea caliginosa (assembly GCA_020284085.1). Classification (NCBI taxonomy): domain Eukaryota; kingdom Metazoa; phylum Annelida; class Clitellata; order Crassiclitellata; family Lumbricidae; genus Aporrectodea; species Aporrectodea caliginosa. The sequence continues at coordinate 2,158,787 of JACEVL010000015.1, forward strand.
TTTTTTTTTTTTTCCTTTTTCTCCTTTTGTTTCTTTTTTTTGGTGGCTATTTCAGCTCTTTTTGGCTATATCAGCTCTTTTTTGGCTATATCAGCTCTTTTTTTTTTGGCTATTTTAGCTCTTTTCAAATATGTTTACAAAGTTATTAACAGTACTTCTTTAAGTTTTCTAAAATAACATGTAATGCTATTTCCAAACAGAAATTCAGCACAGATGTGTAATATATATATATGTATTATATACACATTTTATTTTAACATACATCTATCTATTTATGCATGACTGCTCGTCTGCTTTTTCTTATAGGACTAATATCAAACTTAAAAGAGGTGTCTAATTATTGTGAATAATTTATCCGTTATTAAAAATTGCACAGCAGCAATAGCTAACACGATTCACTTGCACCGCTTAAGAACATAGTTTTACAAAAATTTCTAAGGACGGCTCACCGAGCCCCCTCCAAGACCCCTTCCCCAGTTTGCTCAGGCGCCTTTGGCAGCCTAAATTGTCACTTGATGGAAAATATTACCATTGGCCCACCATTTAAAAAGCTATAAAAAACCTCTGATGTAAACCTCAGAACTGACTATCTTTTGGTTGTCAGATTACAACCTCCATTGCCCTCCAAGAGTTTAGTTAAGGTTTACGTCGGCGTATCTGGCATCCACAAGATGTCGTTAACACAGGAAACAAAGTACTTTCGCAATTATCATCTTCTGGCCTTGCGAGTATAAAAAGGGGATAATTGAAATACTCTTTGCAAAGGACATCAACGTTCATGCCATAAGATGTCGTTAAACTTATCGAATCCTTAATAGCCTGGTCAGGTATTAACCGTATTTATTTGTCAATGACTCTTCTTTGCACCAGATGTTAGTTCTCTTTGGATAGGCCCTATTAATTCGCTATTTTAGATTGTTTTTCATAAAAGTCTCTACTGTAATGGGGTCCTCCTGAGCCTCCCTGAGTTCCGTCTTCATCAACTTCAGCTCGTTCAGAATGCAGCAGCCAGACTTCTCGCTGATCTACCGAGATATTCACACATATCTGACTACATACGACGTGAGCTCCACTGGCTTCCAGTTGCTGATCGTGTGCAATTCAAAATTGCTACGCTGGTTTGGAAGGCTACGACTGGTAGGCCTACTGCTCCGGACTACATTGCTGAACTGTGCCTTCCAGTTGGCACTCAAACTGGTCGGCGGGCTCTTCGGTCTGCCTCGCGAAATGACTTGATTGTACCTTCGTTTCGAACCACCACCTGTGCTCGTCGGGACTTCTCGATTGCGGCGCCACGGATCTGGAACGCTCTTCCGCCGTCTGTGCGTGCTGCACGCGGCTATATGGTTTTCTCTAAACTCTTAAAGACGCATTTTTTCCAGCTATTTGATGGCCACGTGTTGAGCGCTTCTGAGAGACTCTTACATGTAAGTGGCGCTTTATAAATGTTTTGTTACATTACATTACATTACATTACATTACATAAGACTTGCTTGATAGATACAACTTAACTTTCCAATTCAGTGGATAAGTATATATAGCATCGGTGGTGACTGTTTTAAAGGTGTCTAAGGGAAACACGCTGTTTAACGTCACCTCATGGCATCAAGGCAATCGACGCGGATAGGAAATTATTACGTTCAGCTTGCACCGTTTCTTTTGTTTATTTCACGTCAAGTTTACCGTAAATTGTTTTACTAACTGATTGAGATTAAATTTCTGAATGGCATTTAACATGGCATAATAATAGCATAATAATCAGGAAAGAGTGGTCAAGGTTAGTATAAGCTATTAGCTTTTCTTGGCTGCTCTTTCACTGTACTTGGTGGTACATGATTGTAACCGTAATACTGTTCTGTTCAATACACAAATTCACATTCACATTCACATGGGCTATATACATGTAAATGTTAAATCGCAGTAGCAGTTACAATAATACAGCTTAAACTTGACTCACTTTCACATAGACCCTTAATAGTTTCCATTATTTAACCAAACCTTATAGCTGTCTGGGTCGTTGATATCGGCCGTATCTTAAATGAGACCGTGAGGAATAACTGACGATGGGTCCAGAGTATAACGGCATCCTTAACTTAATTAAGGCAACAAAGGCCGTTGACATAGTTTAGAAAAAGTTTCATTAGTTCTCACAGCAGTAGCATAATCCTCGAAAGCGCGTAGGCCTACCCTGAAAAGCCCCCAGTGAAGAATGATGGTGGGCTGTCTTTTTAACTGTTTAGCAACGCTGTCTTATTAAAACGATGATTAGCGTCACCCTCCATGACATTACATTTGTAGACCATACGTCGAACCAGAACGTGGGCAAAACTTGGCCAAGTTGGCCACCTTGCTAAGTTTTGTATTTAGCCTACATGTCGAAAACTGTGGCTAAATGATCTATCATGTTTTCTTCTTTTTCTTATTTATTTCGTACCTCGATTTTTCTGCTGTCGGAGACTCCTAGTGACGAATTAAGATATATAAACCCCAGATGTCATTAAACTCTGGCTACTACAAATGCATGCAAGATTAATATTGATAAACAAGCCTTGTTTTCTGTAAATTTAAGTTGCAGCACCATAAAACTGTCTGGACAGCTATGAGATGTCGTTCTCTTTAGACACCTTTGAAAAGCTTTCATTATTTCATCAAATGCACTAACACGCGTTTAAAAACTTGTATTACATGTATAGTATGTTAGATACATGAACAGTTTAAAAGAGTACTTAGTAATTTTTTTTATATGGATCAATTGCTGCATAGTTACATAACATAGTTGAATTTGCATGGAATCTTTTGTCAGAATATAGAAATCATAGACAGAATGAGATGAACAGTTACTACCCTAGGTTACAAAAATATTGAATATTAGTGAAATTGTAAAGCTCTGTTTGACACATTTGATGGTGTCATTCGGACGCTATAAGTTTCTTGTAAACATTTAATTGTATATTTCCTGTATTGTCGTCAACGGCCTTTGATGTCATAAGACGACAGTAGTAAGGGATATACGGAAATGAGAGCCAATTGGCGGCGATGGGTACGAATAAAGGGTCAAAGGTCAAATGACGTCATCCAAACCTATTGCGGGTATGAGAGCCAGGTCAAAGGTCAAACGAGCGCCTCGGGCAAAACAGACCACACATTAAATTTGGCCAAGGGTTGCGCGGGTGGGGCGTGCGTGTGCCCCTCCCCCTCCCCTTCCAAGGAGGCCATTTGAGGGGGCGTGCGTAGGGCGTGCGTGTGCCTACCCCTACCCATTCTTCTTTCGCTCTACATGCCACAGCAAAGCTCATTGAATATTCATTAACCACAAAGTGGGCAGCATTTTACACTACAGCTGCACATTCTTTGGCCCATACCACCATTTCTCTTACACACACAGCCCATTTTAGGTTCAAACCTACAACTACAAGCCCTCCCAAGCAACACTCTTAGAATCTTCATTAAGCTCATTTTGCAATATTTCTCAATACCTGCATGCACTCTCTAAGTCTTCATGCACATTTTTCTCTCTTACAGGACATTCATCATAGCGTGTACACATTGGCATCATTGCATTTGGCGTTTCTACACCTAACAAATGAGCGAGCAAGCACATGCAGCTCACACAAATTGCTGTATTTTACACTACAGCTGCCCATTCTTTTGCACCATACCACCATTTCACTTAGGCAAGCGGCCAATTTTTACTCGCTAGCCTTCATTGCAGGCCACTGCAACTAGGCTTTGCACAAGCAGTGTTTTACAAGGCTGACTAAGTCCATTTTATTAATCCTTAAATACAAATTGAGTTCTTTTACACAATAGGCTTAGGCAAGCTGCTATAGCAAGTGTATTTGCGCTTTTACACCTAGACGCCTCGCGTTGGGCCTGCATTCGTTACATTGTTTTACAAGGGTGACCAAAGCCCTTTGAATATTCATTTGCCTTATGCCCTTTTACACTTGCACATAGCTCTTGGCATTCAAGTGCTCACACATTCATCGCTTAAACTGAATTTAGCATCTGTCTTTACACTAAAAATATCACTATAGAGGGAGAAGCTTATTTGGGTAATGTGCTTTTACAGTTAGGCCTCAAACTATACTACCTAAACTTATCATGAGACTTAAATTAAAAGTTAGCAACATGGGTTTTCTCTACTCAAGCAGCTGACTCGACTTACAGTTTTGAAAGACAGAGCAATGGCATCCAACCAGCGTATGTTTTAGCAATAGCACCGAACCGATGTATGGTTTAGCAAATTTGCCCATGCCGTGTTTTTGAATTTGGGCTACAGCTTTTGCCGTCTTTGAGTTTCTCATGTTTTACAAGGCTGACCGACACTCATTCATGTAGTGTGGAAGCCAAGGCATGCTGTGTTTGCACTCGCATTCCATTACAGCAGTTGGCCAGCCTCCTTTTACACCTAGAGTGGAAGCCAAGGCATGCTGTGTTTGCGCAAGCATGGCATTACAGCTCTCCCATTTAGCATTGAATATTTAGTAGTTGACTTCTCTTTTTGTGCGGCATACAAACTTTTACAACTTAAATTCTTGTTTAGAGAGTTCACACAACTAGTTTATGATTCTGACTTATAATTTTTCTAGAGAATTTGAGGACTTAAGAGAGAGAGAGAGAGAGAGAGAGAGAGAGAGAGAGAGAGAGAGAGAGAGAGCTTTGGCAGAGACGGCGCGATTGCGAGTGAGGGAGGTAAAGAGCTAGAGCGGAGAGAGGGAGAGAGGTGTTTTGGAGAGAGAGAGAGAGAGAGAGAGAGAGAGAGAGAGAGAGAGAGAGAGACATGGAGATAAGGAGCGTTGCGCTTTGGCAGAGGCACGGCGCGATTGCGAGTGAGGGAGGTAAAGAGCTAGAGCGAGAGAGAGAGGGAGAGAGGTGTTTTGGCAGAGCTGGAGGGAGAGAGAGAGAGGGAGGGAGAGAGAGAGAGAGAGAGAGAGAGGCGTTTGGCAGAGTTGGAGGGAGAGAGAGAGAGAGGGAGGGAGAGAGAGAGAGAGAGGGAGAGAGGCGTTTTGGTAGAGCTGGAGGGAGAGAGAGAGGGAGGGAGCGAGAGAGCGAGAGGGAGAGAGGTGTTTGGCAGAGGTGGAGGGAGAGAGAGAGAGGGAGGGAGCGAGAGAGAGAGAGGGAGAGAGGGGTTTTGGTAGAGGTGGAGGGAGAGAGAGAGAGGGACGGAGTGCGAGTGAGAGAGGGAGCGAAGCGCTTTTGGCTGACAAGTAGCGTGCGAGCGAGAGAGATGTGCGGCTTATATTTCTGACCTGGTGGTTTTACAACTTTTACATTTCAGACACCTAAAACTCACACTCAAAGCTAGCTTCACAGTAGAATATTGCGAGTTTGTAGAGCAAACCTGCCAATTGTAGACGTGCGACATTTAGAATGAGAGTATTTACTTAACAGACTTATAATTTTCTACACGGCTTGGAGACTTAAGTTGAGAGTTTATTTAGCGAACCGATGGTTTGCGCTGTTGCATGGAGAGGTGTTTTGAGACCCTGCATAGTGCTCTTTTACGACAGTTGGCGGGCAATCAATTGTTTTTAGTTGTGTAATGCATTCCACAAATGGTTCTTAAATCTGAAAAATCTCAAATTCATTGAAATTCTAGAGTCATGGAAAAACCCCACTTGGTTAATTTTGGATAGCAGGTGACATTTACAGAGGCATGGACGCAGCGATATTGAGAGAGTGAGAATGAGAGAGGCATGGAGATAGGCAGAGTTTCTCTCTACAATCTCCATTACCAGACGAAACCTGTTTTTAATAGCTCGCTTACAGACTGCAAAGCTCTCAAGTGTACACGATTTGTCATTATGGTTTACCTCTTACGGTATTTGATTGGTAAATTTGGTACGATGTTTTCTAGTCTGAAAAGCGGTTGACTGTGCATTAAACTGATGACATTTAGGGGACTTAGCAAACATGTTGTTTTTTAAAAGCGACAAAGACACACAAATGAGTGAAAATTAGGGCTTTTCGGTGAAATGAAGACTACTCTGTTAAACTTAGTACAGCCGCAGGTTGTATGAATCTACTTCGGAAGGATTGCACATCGTATTTGCATGTTTTTAGTTGACATTAATAAAATTGAAAGAACACGTGTACAGTGCTTCTACTACATTGAAAAGCTAGATTCGACTGCTAAGACACGTGGAACAGACATGAGCTCCCTAAGGTTGCAGCTATTAGGTTGAGCAGGGGCCTTTTCCTACTAATCCACAAACTTTACATGTTTCAAGTGCTTATGCAAGCGCTGAAATGAAGGTTTTAATTGATTTGCCGGTGGTTCTCAGCTTGAACACTGAAGAGTCGCAGCGTAGCTGCGACTCCGTTGCAGCGTTGGTGTAGCTATACTCTAAGGTTTTCAGTTCTGTGCAAACGTTTGCATTTATACTAAGTTGATTATATTGTACACATTCGGTTTGTGACGCTTATGGCTTCATAGTTTGTGATGCTTATGGCGTTCTAAGTATTGATCGCTGCAGAGGGCTACCATTGCGCGCTGACTACATCATATATCGGCGATTTGTTTGGCGTGAGCGGCTGCTGTATGCTAGCTGAGAGGTTCGCGGCTTCGAGTGGAGTTGGCATGCCACACGTTGCAAGCCGAGTCATACCAATTTAACTGAACTTACTGAATTACTACGCGTTTGATATGATGCAGCTTACACCTTTTCTATTTGCCACAGGGTCGATGTTACCGAAATTTAATTCGAATTTTGCAACCAGCTGCTTACACAAGTCTTCCTTAAATTTTGAATTGTCTGCTTTTAATAGCGGCAGCTCTGGCATTTGTTGTTTTAGAGGTAGCTGCAGCTGTAGACCCTGCATCACTTGTAGAAGCTGCTGTAGCAGCTGCCGTGTGGCGCACGGAGCGTTGGGCCCATTCCACTTCAACATGACGCTTTTGGAGTGCGATCATGTTTAAGTGCATCGACTTCAGCGCATGCTGCGGCTGCTACAACTTTAAAACGCAAATATCCAAACAAAAATATAAAACCTATATTAAAGACTCAGCTTTCCAAACTTTGGCTTCCCATTTGTCTGAGTTTAACGTTTGCGTAATGCACGTTTCAATGCTACAGGTTACCAGCTTTCTGTTTTCGGAACTTTGGTTACCACTGATCTGGTTTCAGGTTTCAAAAACTTTGTGATGACACATTTTTAAATTTCTCTTCCATCAAGTTGTCATCGTTCAGCATTCAAATTTTTGCCGTTTCACACTCTCAAGTTTACAAATTTGAAAGTTCACAGGTTATGGTTTCTGAAAAAATTCAAGAGCGATCGCGATTAGCACTACTCATTGATTGAGTTAACCCGAGTTGTGCCAGAACTCATACTTAAAGAGGAAATTCAAGCCAATGAGCTTTAGAGAATTTCAAGTTTGCTACTCTGTTCGCCGTCTAAACAACAAAAAGTATAAGAGTCGAACATGTACTGAGTAGCTTGTATACAGTGTTCGCATCATTAGAGGTCGCCGCCGCCGCCGCCGCCGCCGCCGCCGCGCCGCCGCAACGCTAGCTGCAGTCTTCAGTGTTCAAGCTGAGAACCACCGGCAAATCAATTAAAACCTTCATTTCAGCGCTTGCATAAGCACTTGAAACATGTAAAGTTTGTGGATTAGTAGGAAAAGGCCCCTGCTCAACCTAATAGCTGCAACCTTAGGGAGCTCATGTCTGTTCCACGTGTCTTAGCAGTCGAATCTAGCTTTTCAATGTAGTAGAAGCACTGTACACGTGTTCTTTCAATTTTATTAATGTCAACTAAAAACATGCAAATACGATGTGCAATCCTTCCGAAGTAGATTCATACAACCTGCGGCTGTACTAAGTTTAACAGAGTAGTCTTCATTTCACCGAAAAGCCCTAATTTTCACTCATTTGTGTGTCTTTGTCGCTTTTAAAAAACAACATGTTTGCTAAGTCCCCTAAATGTCATCAGTTTAATGCACAGTCAACCGCTTTTCAGACTAGAAAACATCATACCAAATTTACCAATCAAATACCGTAAGAGGTAAACCATAATGACAAATCGTGTACACTTGAGAGCTTTGCAGTCTGTAAGCGAGCTATTAAAAACAGGTTTCGTCTGGTAATGGAGATTGTAGAGAGAAACTCTGCCTATCTCCATGCCTCTCTCATTCTCACTCTCTCAATATCGCTGCGTCCATGCCTCTGTAAATGTCACCTGCTATCCAAAATTAACCAAGTGGGGTTTTTCCATGACTCTAGAATTTCAATGAATTTGAGATTTTTCAGATTTAAGAACCATTTGTGGAATGCATTACACAACTAAAAACATTTGATTGCCCGCCAACTGTCGTAAAAGAGCACTATGCAGGGTCTCAAAACACCTCTCCATGCAACAGCGCAAACCATCGGTTCGCTAAATAAACTCTCAACTTAAGTCTCCAAGCCGTGTAGAAAATTATAAGTCTGTTAAGTAAATACTCTCATTCTAAATGTCGCACGTCTACAATTGGCAGGTTTGCTCTACAAACTCGCAATATTCTACTGTGAAGCTAGCTTTGAGTGTGAGTTTTAGGTGTCTGAAATGTAAAAGTTGTAAAACCACCAGGTCAGAAATATAAGCCGCACATCTCTCTCGCTCGCACGCTACTTGTCAGCCAAAAGCGCTTCGCTCCCTCTCTCACTCGCACTCCGTCCCTCTCTCTCTCTCCCTCCACCTCTACCAAAACCCCTCTCTCCCTCTCTCTCTCTCGCTCCCTCTCTCTCTCTCCTCCACCTCTCTCTCTCTCTCGCTCCCTCCCTCTCTCTCTCTCCCTCCAGCTCTGCCAAAACCTCTCTCCCTCTCTCTCTCTCGCTCCCTCCTCTCTCTCTCTCCCTCCAGCTCTACCAAAACGCCTCTCTCTCTCTCTCTCTCTCGCTCCCTCCCTCTCTCTCTCCCTCCAGCTCTGCCAAACACCTCTCTCTCCTCTCTCCGCTCTAGCTCTTTACCTCCCTCTCGCAATCGTGCCTCTGCCAAAGCGCAACGCTCCTTATCTCCATGTCTCTCTCTCTCTCTCTCTCTCTCTCTCTCTCTCTCTCTCCCTCCAGCTCTGCCAAAACACCTCTCTCCCTCTCTCTCTCGCTCTAGCTCTTTACCTCCCTCACTCGCAATCGCGCCGTGCCTCTGCCAAAGCGCAACGCTCATTATCTCCATATCTCTCTCTCTCTCTCTCTCTCTCTCTCTCTCTCTCTCTCTCCTCCAGCTCTGCCAAAACACCTCTCTCCCTCTCTCTCTCGCTCTAGCTCTTTACCTCCCTCACTCGCAATCGCGCCGTGCCTCTGCCAAAGCGCAACGCTCCTTATCTCCATGTCTCTCTCTCTCTCTCTCTCTCTCTCTCTCTCTCTCTCTCTCTCTCTCTCTCTCTCTCTCTCTCTCTCTTAAGTCCTCAAATTCTCTAGAAAAATTATAAGTCAGAATCATAAACTAGTTGTGTGAACTCTCTAAACAAGAATTTAAGTTGTAAAAGTTTGTATGCCGCACAAAAAGAGAAGTCAACTACTAAATATTCAATGCTAAATGGGAGAGCTGTAATGCCATGCTTGCGCAAACACAGCATGCCTTGGCTTCCACTCTAGGTGTAAAAGGAGGCTGGCCAACTGCTGTAATGGAATGCGAGTGCAAACACAGCATGCCTTGGCTTCCACACTACATGAATGAGTGTCGGTCAGCCTTGTAAAACATGAGAAACTCAAAGACGGCAAAAGCTGTAGCCCAAATTCAAAAACACGGCATGGGCAAATTTGCTAAACCATACATCGGTTCGGTGCTATTGCTAAAACATACGCTGGTTGGATGCCATTGCTCTGTCTTTCAAAACTGTAAGTCGAGTCAGCTGCTTGAGTAGAGAAAACCCATGTTGCTAACTTTTAATTTAAGTCTCATGATAAGTTTAGGTAGTATAGTTTGAGGCCTAACTGTAAAAGCACATTACCCAAATAAGCTTCTCCCTCTATAGTGATATTTTTAGTGTAAAGACAGATGCTAAATTCAGTTTAAGCGATGAATGTGTGAGCACTTGAATGCCAAGAGCTATGTGCAAGTGTAAAAGGGCATAAGGCAAATGAATATTCAAAGGGCTTTGGTCACCCTTGTAAAACAATGTAACGAATGCAGGCCCAACGCGAGGCGTCTAGGTGTAAAAGCGCAAATACACTTGCTATAGCAGCTTGCCTAAGCCTATTGTGTAAAAGAACTCAATTTGTATTTAAGGATTAATAAAATGGACTTAGTCAGCCTTGTAAAACACTGCTTGTGCAAAGCCTAGTTGCAGTGGCCTGCAATGAAGGCTAGCGAGTAAAAATTGGCCGCTTGCCTAAGTGAAATGGTGGTATGGTGCAAAAGAATGGGCAGCTGTAGTGTAAAATACAGCAATTTGTGTGAGCTGCATGTGCTTGCTCGCTCATTTGTTAGGTGTAGAAACGCCAAATGCAATGATGCCAATGTGTACACGCTATGATGAATGTCCTGTAAGAGAGAAAAATGTGCATGAAGACTTAGAGAGTGCATGCAGGTATTGAGAAATATTGCAAAATGAGCTTAATGAAGATTCTAAGAGTGTTGCTTGGGAGGGCTTGTAGTTGTAGGTTTGAACCTAAAATGGGCTGTGTGTGTAAGAGAAATGGTGGTATGGGCCAAAGAATGTGCAGCTGTAGTGTAAAATGCTGCCCACTTTGTGGTTAATGAATATTCAATGAGCTTTGCTGTGGCATGTAGAGCGAAAGAAGAATGGGTAGGGGTAGGCACACGCACGCCCTACGCACGCCCCCTCAAATGGCCTCCTTGGAAGGGGAGGGGGAGGGGCACACGCACGCCCCACCCGCGCAACCCTTGGCCAAATTTAATGTGTGGTCTGTTTTGCCCGAGGCGCTCGTTTGACCTTTGACCTGGCTCTCATACCCGCAATAGGTTTGGATGACGTCATTTGACCTTTGACCCTTTATTCGTACCCATCGCCGCCAATTGGCTCTCATTTCCGTATATCCCTTACTACTGACGACGTTAAACGTTGGTATAAAAAAAAAAAAAGTTGATTTTTCCTTCAAATTCAGGAAGACATTTACTTCTGCCTCCCCCTCAGATGACGTTCCTGCGTTGAGGGCAATGATTTTCGAACAGTTCTCACCGTTTGGATACGATAATGGATGGATTTATCCAAGTTAAAGGAACAAATCTTCTTTAAAAATTCGTTTGAAAGACAAATAACTTAATGAAAAATTTGTGTAATCATGTTTAAAGTAAACTTATGCATTTTTGGTGTTGGAAGGTAGTAATCACTCGAAATACGCATTCCAGATGTTGGGGTCCAAATGGACCCAATAATGTATCTTTCATGACCAGTGTCGATGAGGGTTAATGTGAAATGTTTTGACGGTCCTTTAAGTTTATTGTTATATCATCAGCAGTAATCATTATAAAGGTGTCTAAGACATCCATTCTATTCTATTCTATTCTATTCTATTCTATTCTATTTATGGACTTATAAAGCGCCTCTCGCAGTACAACCTAATCAGAAGCGCTTCCAGTGCGAAGGGCCCCTCGAAAAAAGAAAAGTCTTAAGAGAACGAGCAGAAACAGTGGTACCCCCAGATAACATTACAGCACGAGTTAAAGCAGGGAGGTCATTCCACAGCAAAGGTCTAACTGAGGCATAGGCACGATGCTGTGCTGTGGCAGTCCGAGACCTCGGAACTAGAAGGTCATGATGGTCAGAAGAGCGGAGAGGACGTCCAGAGGTAGCTGAGATAGGCCGTCTCATAAGATCACAGAGGTAGCGTGGAGCTTGACCTAAAACGTTTTACACGTAAGAAAAAGAATTTTAAACTGAATTCGAGCAGTTAGAGGAAGCCAATGAAGGTCTTGAGTCATGGAAGTCGATTTATATGGGAGAAACAAGGTAGGCGGGCAATTAAACGAGCAGCAGAATTAAGTACTGATTGCAGTGGAGCCAGGCGGAGTTTTGGTAGGCCCATAAGTAACGAGTTACAGTAGTCAATGCGTGAACAGACAAAGGCATGAACCATGGAAGAAAAAATCGGCGAGGGGACAGATCGTCGAATGGCACGTAGACGCCGCAAGTGATAAAAACTGGATCGAGAGAGATTAGAGATATGTGCAGAGAAAGAAAGAGTACTGTCAAGAGTAACACCCAGGTTACGGACATTTGTCGAGAAAGTAAATTGAGGGAACTGCTTGGAAAGTAAATCGTAATCAAGTTTAATTAGTTGTTGGCGAGTGCCAAGCCAGATTAATTGAGTCTTGGAAGAGTTGAGTGAAAGACGATTAGAGGACATCCAACAATTGAGATCAGCAGAAAGAGATTCAATAGATTGGGAAAGAGCAAGCTGATGAGAAGAGGGGCCATGAACAAAGGCCTGGACATCATCAGCATAGAGGTGACCAGAGGCTGAGTGTTTAGCAAAGAGAAGAGGAATATCGGCTGTAAACAAGATATAAAGAAGTGGACCCAGCACAGATCCCTGAGGGACTCCAACTTTAACAGCTACCCATGAGGTGCGGGAGTCTCCTAGAATAACCATTTGAGTACGATCAGTAAGATAGGAGCGAAACCAAAGAAGAGGAAGGCCACTAAGACCAAAGAAAATTTCAAGGCGATGTAATAGAATATCATGATCTACCATAACATCTGTGTTCATTTGATGTCAAAAAAGCGTTCCACGGTTAGTAACTAACACACGGTAGCTGTGAGATCATCTGAATAATTGGAATTTTGCAAAGGCTAATATGGATTACAAATTCAAAGGTAATTAAAAGGTTTTGTAGCGTCACTTGTCGCCACTCGTAGGAATATCAATCAACGACGATCACAACGCCAGCTTAATTAATGTTGAATATAATTAAGAAAAGAAATATAGAAGTAAGCAAAACAATGCAGAGAAAGCTAGGAGTCGACAGTGGCTTGCACACGCACTCACTTTCAACCCAACTAACAGATTATGACGTAGTCTGAGATGATTTGTTCATTTACACTAACGAAGTGATAGATTATGATTAATTTGTTGCAGGAGTGGAGCTATATAAATATTACAATTACAATTGAAGTGGTGAATCTTAACACAGTGTATTAAAGTCTAATTAATGAGATGCGCGTAAAAGCGATTGTATGCCACTACTACTCGTGGTAGACAATACTGAGTCAAGTGGACATTGCTCTCCATGGACACCTTTATTATTATTCAAAATGAAGCTATTTTAATTTCATAGCGTAAATAACGTACATTTTACACTAATGAAGTGATGGCCTCTGATTAATTTGTTGTAACACACGGTAGCTGTGATGAACATTTTTATTATAGTGTTTTTGTAAGATACATGAACAGTTTAAAAGAATACCTTAATCAATTATAATACATGTATACGCTTTGTTAGTTAATGAAATTTGTCAGTACATAATTATCATAGACAGTATGAGATGAGCTACTTTATGTTGCAAAAATATTGAATTTTAGTGAAATTGTAAAGCTCCGTTTGACACCTTTAATGGTGTCGTTCGGATGCTATAAGTTTCTGGTTATGATTGTATTGTATATTTTCTGCATTGTCGTCAACGGCCTTTGATGTCATAAGACGACGTTAAACTGTGGTTATAATAATAATAAACGTAAATTTTTAATACAAATTTGAGAGGTACTAAAACGTCGAAAAAAGCCTGTAGGCCAAAGGACGAAAGTAAAAGAAACAAAATGGCCAAATCAATTATAGCGAATATCTACATATATTATATTTATATCGATATAAAAATTCTATTAGATATATATATATATATATATATATATATATATATATATATATATTAAATATTAATCTTTATATTATAAAAGATCGTCAACAACCATTGTCATTTACAGCTGTCACAAAAACCGATCAATGATGAGATTATTTAAAGACAACTGATTACACTGTTCCAAAGTTTAACGTCGTCTTTTGACGTCAAAGACCACTGACAATGCAGAAATATGTACAGTTGGATGGATCCACAGTTTAAAGACAACTTATGACAACATTGACCGTTGCCGTTGACAAAAATTATTTTTGGCATATTAGTAGTTGTAGTTTCAGTTTAATAACACTGTACGATAACAAAGATCATTAGCGTAGCCCTCCTTCTTCATCCATGCTTGGGACTGGCATTGACAGAGTACAAACAGTGGCGGAGTTAAAATGGCTCACACTTGTCAACTGTGTATCGAATAACTGGTGTCCATGTAGGCCCTGTATGAATTCACCACAAGAAGTGCTAGTGTATGACGATGCAAACAACGGTTTGTCATATTAAAGATGATTGATAACGACCTCCCGTTAACCAGTGTTTGGACTGGCACCACACGAAAGTAGTAGAGACGGAGTTGCATCAGTTAAGTTGTCATTTTCTGTTTAACGACGCTGTGCCATAACAAAGCTGATTTGTGTCACCCTCCTTCTGTATCCAGCGTTTGGACTTACACCACACAAGAGCTTTTTAAGCAGCCTCGATTCAACCGTCTAAAGACACCTTATAGTGTCAGTTCGTTAACGCCAACAAGAAATTCTTCTTTGTTATCGTCCGTTAAGTGAGATCAATCGATTTGTACCGTTGCTCTTATATAGAATTGTTTGAAAGGTTTTTGAAGGTGTGTAAAGAGTATTACCTCTACAGGCAGTCAGAAAGGTTTTACGTCGCCCTTACGTCAATTAAAACAACATTTTTATGGAAAATTATCCTAAATGCGGAAGCAAAATCCAGAGTTTAAAGACTAGAGTTGGAAAACAGAGTAATTTATGTTGACCTTGTGACCTTACTTTACAGCAAATCATGCTTACGAGATGGTCTGACTATTCTAGAGGACTCTCAAACATACGCTTTTTAACCAATAAATGACCACAACGAACGATCTGCAATATTATGCAGAGCATCATCTGAAATACAATGAATATTCATTAAAGACATCAACGGCCATATAAGGCTGCTGTCACAAAGTGTCGTTAAACAGTGGACTACTGCGATTACAACCCGCCGTCCTCGTAGTGCAAATAGTGCCACGTAGCGCCTGTCTCAATCTTGTAGAATGGGGAGGGCCACGGTAGCCAACACATCTTAATGTCGCTAAATGCTGGAAGCTACTATTTAAGAGCGAGTGGTTAGCTTGCACATTTTGCGACACCTTTGGCAAGTTTGCAACCGATGCTATATAAACAAAAGACACGGTACACGGTTGGTTTATTGCCATCGTAGGGTTAGAACTTTACAGACCTTTACCCATCGTCGGAAACGGCATTTCATGCCATAAGATTCCATTAATGCTGCAGTCTGCAATGAACAGATTGATCCGTCAGTGATACCTCCCAACGTCCCAAGTGATAGCCCAACCTTTGAACAACTATGCCTTAAACCCGACACCTGCCTGTTTTCGGCGTCCTTGGAAACTCGGGCCATGTTTTCCATAGGTTTCTCCCTCCAAAAAAGCCGTTTGACAATTCTTATTATTCCCTTCGACCCCGATCACATGACCGTGTTTTACCGTTAGCTGACCATAACATGCAAAAATCTTTTAAAGTTGGAATGCTTTATTCATATTGATCATTCATTGCTTGTTATATACGATGTCTGTACACCTGAATTCAGATTACAGCTGGTACAATAAAGAAAATACCTATATAAATACCTTCCTTTTTGACCGGGCCTGGGTCGGGAGCGCTTCTGAGTAGTAACCTTGAAGGGGCGCTATATAAATCTCATAGATAGATAGATAGATAGATAGAAATAGACCTACGCTCTTTTCACTAGTCATCAACCTGGAATGGGCTCCCACATGAGCTGCACTTGATGCCTCGCAGCAATATGCCTGCTTTCTGCCGCCTTCTCAAGTCTTCTCTATTTCGCCGTGGCTGGGCGAGGAAAGCCTGTGAATAGGTTCTATGACTAGGGCGCTATATAAATGAATGAATGAATAAAATTATTAGTATATTTTAATATACATGACTTATTTATCCAATGTTTAATGACATCTTTTAGCAACAAAGGCCGTTGACGTCTTTAAAGTTTTTGATGCATTTCAGTTCATTTTCGTGTAGTGTTTTCATCAGTTTTCTTTATCTTTTTTCCGTCTTGGATTCTATTTCTGCAAGGATATTGACGACTTTAAAGTTTTTGACGTATTTAAATTCATTTTCGAATAATGTTTTTCATCAGAATTCTTTCTCTTTTCTTGTCTTTGCTTCTTTTCTGACAGGAAGTTGCAACGATGAAATTTGACAGGTGGTTGCTCTTTTTTTTCTCCTTTTTTTCCTTCTTTTTTTGATATTAAAAAGAAACAAAATTAATCTTCTAGCCGTACAGGCTTTTCATTAATTTTTTTGGCGACCATATAGGCTCTATTAATAACTGTTTTCTCCTCAATTTTAATCTAATTCTTATTCTTAATTACAATATTTGCAGAGCATCACATCTATCTCTCTAAATTAACATCAAGCTATCAATTTTACATTTACAATCAATCAATGTTCAATATTCTTAGTCCATCAAGAATAGTACAAACAGATTCAATAATCAATATCAACATGACAATCAAAGCATCAATATTATTAAATGTTGATTTTATCAATTACAATTAACTCAAAATGAATCCTATACATAAACATTTTCAAACTAGTTTTAAGTAATAACTAAAGACCAAGAATATTAAAAACATTGTTAAGCATCAGTTCTATCCAATAAAAAAAACACATTCAAATTAGAAACCCATACATTTATCACCATAAACAAACCAATTCAATTGCTATAATCATAGACCATTATTCTGAAGCAAGTTATGATGTTCTACTCCAGCAACCGTTATCCAGCCGCATTAGTCAATATTTATTGCCGTTATCTAAGTTATGTAGTTACACATATTACCTGCAGAGAGTATTTTCAGATAATATTTACACTATTTATTAATAATCTCTACATAATTTTCCCATTAGTTATAATCATGAGTATGCTATATACTTCGAGATAAATATCTGGAATAGACAATATATTTTCAACAGTGCATTCCACTTTTTTCTTTGCACATTTTTCAAATATTAATTTTGATATGTCGTGTTTTTTACAAGCAATTAATATATGATGAATAGTGTCAGGCACCTGACATTCAGCACATAAGTCCGTTAGGCTTTTACCTATATGTTTCAACCATGTATTACTTAAGATATGTCCCATTCTAAGTCTGGTAATTTGAACTTCACGTTTCCTTGGAGAGTCTATAAATTTTATATTTGTGGACACCAAAGGTTGAATAGATTTATAGAATCTTCCTTTTGATTCAAGGTTATATTCAATTTGCCATTTATTAATTACATAATTCCTTATTAAGGAATAGATTTCTTTTAATTCTAAATAATTTGTTGAATTAATCACAGATATTTCCAGCCCCTTCTTTGCCAGCGTGTCTGCCATTTCATTTCCAGATAAACCAATATGGCTAGGAATCCATGCTATGAGAACAATACTATGTTTTAGTTTATTAATATTATCTAAAAATTCAAGAAATAGATTAGGCCGTGAACAAGACCTATTCTCTTTTATTGATGTGGCTACACTTAATGAATCAGTAAATATTATATATTTATTTGCTTCTTCATTTTCATTTTCAACAATCCATTTAATTGCTTCAGTTATTGCTGTTAATTCGGCTGAATAAATCGAGGAGTCATTTGCTATTCTATAAATATTATGGATCTGCATAGAAGGTATACAGAAAGCTGCTGAAACTTTATGTTCAAGTTTAGATCCATCTGTATAGACAGATACATATTCAACATATTTATTAATTAATTCTAATGACAACGATGACATAATATCAGGGGAGTCTGTCTTTTTATTGATATGTCTTTTCAAGGATAGATCGACTTTAATGGTTTTGTTCAGCCACGGAGCTGTTGACTGATAAAATGGTGAATTAAATGGCTGAGAATTTAAGGAGAAAAAATGTTCAGTTCTTTTAAACATAGAATTTGATTTAACAGAGGATGCATAATAATAATTTGACCAGTGGTCTCGCATAGCCTCCGCCGCTGGGTGATCTTTAGAACTGATGATCTTAGATCCAATCTTGAGCGAGTTATTTAAGCGACGTAGGTGGAGTGGTAATTCACCACACTCATTTTGTAGGGCTATGATCGGGGTGCCTTTAGCTGATCCACAAGCCAACCTCAAAGCCTCAGATTGAATATTTTGCAATTTTTTCAACTGGGAAGAGCTTGCTGTGCTATATGCCACATCGCCATAATCAAGAACTGATCTAATTATAGCTTTGTAAATGGATAAAAGGGCTCGCTTGGATGCTCCCCATCCATATCCAGATACAGCTCTCATGATATTCATTCGTTTTTTACATTTGGTAACAATGTAATCTATATGGGAGTTCCATTTTAATTTAGAATCAAAGATAACTCCCAAGAATTTGACAGTATTTTCTATTTTAATTTGTTTGTTATTAAGGGTAATCCGTAATTTGGGTAATTTCCTCTTTTTTGTAAATACTATTCCAGTGGTTTTAGCTAAAGAAATTTTAAATCCGTTTTCATCACACCAATCATTTATTTTATTAATAGCTTTTTGGATTTTATCTTGAAGTAATTTTACGTTTCGACTAGCATAAAAAATTGCACTATCATCAGCAAATAACGATAGTTCGACATTTTCCGAACCAGGATCCAGATTATTTATCATTATTAAAAATAATAACGAAGAAATAACAGAACCTTGTGGAGTCCCATTTTCTTGTGAGAATTTTTCAGATAATTCTATCCCTACTTTAACTTGAAAAGTTCTGTTAGTTAGGAATTTAGAAATCCAGTCAAATATATTTCCCGATATTCCCATTTTATGTAATTTTTCCAACAAAGTTGGAACATGGAGCATATCATACGCTCTTTCAAAATCAATAAATATTGCTAAGACATTTTGTTTATTGCTCAGTTTTTTATGTATATAATCTTGAAGTCTAAGAATTTGGTCTATAGTGCTTTTATGCTTTCTAAATCCTGTTTGATACGGAGTGAGAAGTTTATTGGTTTCTAAAAACCACTGTAATCTGTTTGTTATCATCTTTTCCATTATTTTACACAAAGTTGGTGTAAGTGAGATTGGTCTATAAGATTCAGGAGCTGTAGGATCTTTATTTGGCTTTAGAATAGGCATAATTATAGCATGATTCCATTCTTTTGGTATTACACCTGTTGTCCAAACTTTGTTGTAAAAAGATAACAATACCTTTCTGACATTTTTGTGGAGATGCTTAATTAGTTCATAAGGGATTCGATCCTCGCCGGGGGATTTATTATTTTTTGAGGCGTCTATGGCATCTTGAAGTTCTCGAATAGTGAAGATCACATTAAGAGCTGATGTATCATTATTATACTGATTTGGTAATGTTTTATTTTCATTATCTTTATTTTGTAAATAATTTAAGAATTCGTCCTTATAATTTGAAGTACTACTGGCTTGGGAGTAAATTTTTCCCAATAAATTAGCTTTCTGTAAATTAGATTCAGCTTTAGTGTCCTCACTCTGAAGTGTGGGAATGGATGTTGCAGATGCCACCCCTTCCATTCTGCGTGCCATATTCCAAATTGATGATAATTTTGACTGATTATTTAATTCGCTACAGTAAGTTTCCCAGCTAGTTTTTGCCTCATCTGCTATCACTCTTTTTGCTATTGCATTTTGTCTTTTAAATTCTACATAATCATCTAAATTCCTTGACTTATTCATCTTATTGCGAATTCTATTTCTCTCGTATATTGCTTTATTACAATTTTCGTTCCAAAACGGTAACGGTTTATGTCTTTTATTTTTACTTTTCATATATTTTTTAGTTGGAATAACAGAATTGGCTAGTGTTGAAATAGCTGTTGTCAAATTTAAGAAGGTTTTATTTATGTCTTCATCCAAAAGGTTATCTGTAACATGAAATTTACTTTCATTTTTAAAAATTTTCCAATCTGCCTTTTTTAAATTCCATGCATGCATTCCCATGCTATCTTCAAGAGTAACAATCTCATTAACTTTTGTAATGACAGGGAGGTGATCTGATCCTAGCGAGGTATTTTCAATAAACTGACAACAATTAAGAGCTAGATCAGGAGATGTGATTGTTAAATCAATAACAGAATTTGTACTAGACTGATTAGAAATTATATGAGTTGCTTTACCAGTGTTTAACACTGTGAGATTGTTTTCTGTTATTATAGCTTCCAAAATTCTACCATTTGTATTATTCAGACTACTTCCCCACATTTTGTTATGAGAATTAAAATCTCCAACAGCAATAGTTCTTTTGTTTCTAAATATGCTGTTCAATGTTTCACAATCTATCTTAGCTGATGGAGGAATATAGATGTTAAAAATTTGGATAGGACCCATATTAGTATTAATTTCCAAGCACTTTAGGTTATAGAGAGAATATCAAACTTAAAAGAGGTGTCTAATTATTTGTGAACAATTTATCTGTTCCTGCGCTAACAGAATCACTTGCACCGTTTAAGAGTTAGTTTTGCAAAATATTCCTGAAGACGGGTTCTCCTAGTCCCTCCCAGATCCCTTCTTCCTTTTGCTCAGGCGCCATCGGCACTCTGGCCTGCAATTTGATAGAAAATAGTGCACTGGCCCCTAAATTTACCAAAGCGTAAACCTCGGAACTGACCATCTTGGATATTAATTTATGATTATTTTTCCTAAAAGCCTCGCTCTGGTTAATGTAACGGCGACTCGAAACGATCTGGCAGCCGTAAAATATAGTTCTCCTTACACACCTCTACATAGTGTTTAACTAACGCTATATAAAGCACAAAAGGGCGCCTTGTACATGTTAGCAGTTTTTCCATCGACGTGAACGGTCTTTGATGCCACAAGATGTCTTTAAACTGTTCAATCTCAAACAGTATGCACTATGCACTGGCTCCCACTGCTGCTTTTGTGTGGTGGATAAAGGAGGAGGGCGACGCCAATCATCATCTTTAGCCACTCCCCTATTCCCTGCGTCCCAGACCACATGACAGAATTGTCCCACAGGCTGACAACTTAATGAGAAAAACGTTTTTAACAAGAATGCTTTATAATGTGTAATTTCATGTAAACCAAAGTGCGGTTATGCAGTTGGATAAATAAAGAATATACTTACTTACTTACTTACCTTTAAAACGCATTCGACCTATTTTATATATTCATTAGTTGGGCTCACGTATATCCTACGATTAGTAGTAGTTTCAGTTTATCGACACTGTGATACCAGAGATCATTAACGTCGCCCTCCTCCTTTATTCAGGCTTGGGACTGGCAGTGTCAGGGTGCAAACGGTGAACGCGACTTTCGAATAATAAAATTGGTTGACTTCATTTTAAAGGTGCCTAAGGGCTTGCGTAAATTACATTAAATGTATGCAATCTTCACTCTATCTATTGCAATAGATTAATTGTTTCCATCTCTTCCTGTTATACATGCATCTGCCTATGGAACATTAGTCGGTTAGAACAATTTTAAGAATGTCTAAAGAACTCATTCAGTTATTCTATGCTTAATGACGTCTCGTTGACGTCGCTAGTAAGTAAGTAAGTAAGTAAATAAATATGTTCTTTATTTAACTGGAGGTATCCATAGTGTAGTGGTAACATCACTGGCGTGAAGAGCAGTAGGAAGCGGGATCGCTTCCCATACCCTCCCAAAAGGTCCACTCGGCCTATCATTCGCGAGATGGCGCGTTGGTAAAATGAGATGTAAGACGTGATGGGCGCCTTGCATGGCTGCTGAATACAGTTAAATTCGACTCCTGTAATAACTTGCGATCATCCGTTCATACTGATTTGTAATCATACTGCGTAATTGTCAGTTTGAAAATATTAAACGAAGAGTATTATTATGATAAAGAGGCACTCTGGTGCACATACATGTAAGATAGCCGTTAATACAGATACAACAGCATAATTAAAAATTCTAATCAACTGAAGTTGTCTAATCAAATAAATTTAATCTATGGTTTAAATTATATTTAGATCATAGGACAAAGCTTTTTACAGTTCACTGGAAACATCTCCTCGATTTTATTGGCTTAGAAATTGATGGAACCCGATTTTAACGACATCTTTTAGACAAAATTTTGAATATTTCTCATACCTTCTATGTATAAAACGCCAAGATTCAACGGATGATCGGATCAATGTTTGAACTCTGCCTGCGAATATATAAAGTTGCTTCATGCGTTTTAAAGGTGTCTAAGGGGCAACGATAAATCAATGCCTTCATTGCCCTCTATAAAGTCTATAATTATTATAAAAGCAGAAACTTTGAGAATTATAATACAGATAATGCCGTCGCTGTTCTGCTATGTATGCATCTGAGTATTTATTGAAAGTCCATCCTCTGTTAATTAAACAAAACTAATAATGATAATGATAATATTAATAATAGTAATTAATAATGCTCCCCTGCCCTGTCTTTTTCTCTTTAGTCTAATGGCCACCGGCTTTGTTTCGTCACTTGGTATCCTTGGACAACCCCTCTGTATCGACTCAACGCTCGTGAATAAGGTGGTGCCCCGCGCCAAGCTTTATGACTAACGCTTTAAACAATAAGAATAATCATAATAATTTTTCGTAAGGATTGCATGTTTCCGAATCCGGGACAAAGTTCTGTAAGGTATACAATGCAAACAATTAACATTGTTTAAGTTTAATTAATAATATAGTGATATTTATTCTTTAATGAAGCGCCTGACAAACGCACTACGCTGTACATGTTCAGGTTATGACGATTAAACAATCCACAAGAACACAAATGACTCCAGGATATTTTATGGTCTTACGTTGTTGAGCACTTTCTTATGATTCTGAACTCGCCGGAATCTTGACCATTTTATTCCACAAGCGGACAATCTCACATGCAGATCGTTTATAATAAGAATGTTATACTCTGTATAAAAGTGCGGATATGCAATTGGTTTAATAAAGAATATACTTACTTACTTACTTAGTTACTTAAATCTAGTTGAATAAATGACTTTTACGAACATTTTCGCACTCAGTTCGGTTGACTTTCTATGTTTGTTCAGCTTTGATCATGTGTGTTGTGACGTTTGATTTGCTTTTTTCTGCCTTCGGGCGTAATAAAGCACTGAGTTACAGAAGAAATAAATCAACAAAGTTGCAGCTATGCAAGGCGCAAACTCATTGTACTTTCCCACCTAGGGAATGCGGACATGAGCAAATCCCAGGTGCCTTTGGGGAATCGAATCGGGTCCATGACGGGCAAGAGTTTTATATTTTATAGTTTGTACTATCCCTCATCCAACATCGACCAATTAGTAAGTAAGGTGGTAGTAGGAACAGTAGTTTCAGTTTAATGACATTGTGTGATAACAACGATCATTATCGTCACCCTCCTCCTTCATCCAGGCTTGGGACTGGCGCTGACAGAGTACGAACAGTGGCGGAGTTGGTAAACCCTACAAAACAGCGTTCTTCAATAACACACCTTTAAGATAGTTTCGAGATGTGGATATGGCGAAGAATGGAGAGAGTCAGCTAACTCCGCCACTGTTTGCTTTCTGACAGTGCCAGTCCCAAGCCTGGATACAGGAGGAGGGCGACGCTAATGGTCTTTGTTACCCCACAGCTAGTCATTAAACAGAAACACCCCCCGTCAGCTGGATGGATCGGAGGACAAATGAAGACATACTACAAATGGTGGACGAAAAAAGATACATATTAGGGATAATAAGAAGCCGACAAAGAAAATGGTTGGGCCACACCCTGAGGGGAGATTCCCTTCTAAAAATTAGAATGGAGGGAAGAATGGAGGGGAAGAAGACACGAGGAAGAAGACCGAGAATGATGTTGTTGGACTGGATGTTGGAGGAAGATTACAGCAAACTGAAAGAAAGAGCCAGGGCGGCATCTGACAACAGTTGCATAATAGTCTTAAACGTGGAGTCCTACTCTAAGTAAAAACCAGTTTTAGACTGGAGAGTTGGTTAAAAGTGTTTAAAGACAAATAGTATCTGACGTTCAGTCAGCTACTACAGGTAAAGCTATAGCTGCATTCAGTAATACTGAAGGAAGAGTTGGACTATTTGCTATAGTAGACATGATAGATTGCTCGTGTCTTTTCCTTTCATCTCTGGATACTCCGATTGAAAACCAGATGCAACAAACAAATCGACTGTGATTAATAATTGGTATCAACAGGTTATCGACATGCGTCATCTCTGGAGACATTTAAATCACAGCTCAAGACCTATCGTTTTAAACAATCAAATGACTGTCATTGACTTTTTGAACTCTGGATAATGAAGGACGGCGAAACTAGCCATCTCTGTTGCGGCACAGCGTCGTTAACAAAATCTACGACAGATTTCTCGTTTCATTTTTGTCTGGACTCGTTTTCAAAACCCATAAGATCAACAATACCTACACAGCGTAGGGTTTAACGACATCTTACGGCTGCCACTGACGTCGCCTTCCTCCTGTTTCCAGGCTTGGGACTGGCACTGCTTGACACTGTTGGCAATTATAAAATTCTGTGTTTTGTCTTCGGTCTTATGGATACCAGACTTGTTTCTTCATTAATTTTGGCAACTATGAGCAGCCTCTCTGAAACGACGCAGCGCTCGTGAATAAGCTGGTGCTCTGCGGGTGGCTTTAGACAATAGCGCTTTAGAAATATGGAGTTTACGATACGATCAAATATAAACAATAATAGCCTAATCATTATTCGTAAGACTTGCTTGATTGGTCATACTACGACATACAACTTAACTTTCCAATTCAGTGGATAAATATATATAGCATCGGTAGTGACTGTTTTAAAGGTGTCTTAGGTAAACACGCTGTTTAACGTCACCTCATGTCATCAAGGCAATCGACGCGGATAGGAAATTATTACGTGCAGTTTTCACCGTTTGTTGGCTTTATTTCACGTCGATTTTACCGTAAATTGTTTTACTTACTCATTCAGATTAAATTTCTGAATGTCATTTAACATAGCATAATAATAGCATAATAATCACGAACGAGTGGTCAAGGTTATTATAAGCTATGAGCTTTTCTTGGCTCCTGTTGCACTGTACTTGGTGATACATGATTTTTACCGTAATACTATTCTGTTCAATAAACAAATTCACATTCACATCACATGAGGTATCGCAGAGAGCGGCGAAAGCGCATCTGCTATGTTTTGTTCTAAAAGCGAGGCTATATAAATGTTAAATTGCAGTAGCAGTTACAATAATACATCTTTAAATTGACTCACTTTCACATAGACCCTAATAGTTTCTATTATTTAACCAAACCTTATGGCTGTCTGGGTCGTTGATGTCGACCGTATCTTCAATGAGACTGTGAGAAATAACTGACGACGGGTCCAGAGTTTAACGGCATCCTTAAGGCAACAAAGGCCGTTGACATCGATTATAAATGTTTCATTAGTTCTCACAGTAGTAGCATAATCCTCGAAAGCGCATAGGCCTACCCCGAAAAGCCTCCAGTGAAGAATGATGGTAGGCTTTCTTTTTTACTGTTTAGCAACGTTGTGTTATGAAAACGATGATTAGCGTCATCCTCCATGACATTTTATTTGTAGACCATACGTCGAACCAGAACGTGGTCAAAACTTGGCCAAGTTGGCCACCTTGCTAAGTTTTGTATTTAGTCTACATGTCGAAAACTGTGGCTAAATGATTTATCATGTTTTCTTCTTTTTCTTATTTATTTCGTACTTTGTTTGATTTTTCTGCCGTCCGATAGCCCTATCTATAGTGACGAATTAAGATATATTATTTCATCAAATGCACTAACACACGTATAAAAAGTTGATTTTTCCATCAAATTCAGGAGAGGCTTTACCTCTGCCTCCCTCTCAGATGACGTCCCTGCGTTGAGGGCAATGATTTTCGAATAGTTCTCACCGTTCGGATACCATAATGGATGGATTTATCATCTCAATTGATGAAATACATCAATACGAGGAGCATAACTCTATATTTTAAGGAGAAAAGATGTGTTGGTACAATTATACGGAGTATACATCATTCGTAGCAAGTGTTTTCTTTATGTCTGATACACGACGTGTCCATGCTTAATGTCGGTGAAAAACGTTTTCAGCGTGTCTAAATATATCATCGTTTGATTACTTTTTACGACATCTCAAAGGCAGTTGACATCGAGAAGAATTAATTTTACACAAGTTTGTCAAAAATACAAACGTTTACCGAGAGTGGCTGTAAGCCTATATAGGATCGGCATAACACTTTTTAAAGGTGTCTAAGATATTTGTGCAATTCACACAAAAATCAATGTTCGTATTATCTATTTTATTATCATGGTCATTGTTGTTGCTTTTCTTACTGTAATTCTTGTTCTTATGCTATACTTAAATAATGATTTGCACGTGAAAACAGACGAGATACAACACTATCAATAATAAAGGAAACACAAACAAGACGAATGATCATAACAGTATTCTAACAATCACTGTTTGCCATCGAATATGGTTAGTTTTGTTTGGACATCGTTTGCTGCATTGGGCATTAAACTATGGCGCTATAGAAGTTCCTAAATAGCCATAATAATTCTTACAATTGCCTGGATGGTTTACATTGATTCTGATCGACATCACCAAACATGAACAACTGAAAACCATAGAAATATAATGTTCCGCTACAGCCGTATTCTCTGGTAGTGCCAGTCCGAAAACTGGATAACGGAGGAGGGCGTAACTAATAATCTCTGCTATGGCATAGTTTCATAACGCAAAAACTAACCATCGTCATGACAGATTTCTCGTTTCTCAATTGTCTGGACAAGGTTTCAAAGAACATTATTAGTTTCAGATTTTTTAGGTTTTACTGCTGCAATTGAGGACTATAATTATTTTGTAATTAGTTGTCAACAGTTTAACGACATCTTCTGGTTGGAAAGCTTTGTGACGTCCACAGAACAAATTCTTTTAAAACAGTTCTTACCGTTTGTTTGGCATTATACAGGGACGTCATTTGGGGGGCAGGGGGGCATTTGCCCCCCTGAATTTTACTATTTATATGTATGTCAGTGCATTTGATGAAATAATATATTTTTATTCGTCTATGACAGCAGCCCTTAAAAACATCCACTTATGCTTTTCCAAGTATATTGGTCTTTTTGTCTACCTCTACATATAGGCTACACGTAGAGTGAGGTATGGAGATAGGTATACAGTCAGACAGATAAACAGTGACAGTTGGTTCATTTACAATGAATCAATCACTCATTGTCAATGATTGGTATGACAGCTGTTTTAACTTCTGAAAGTAAATTTTCATTGTTTACTGCTGTTTTGTTATCTTTGGTCAGGTTCAGGGGGCTTCGCTCCTCTGATCCCTAAGGGCCATGACTAGGAGCTTCACCCATAAATAATAATATCCAAATAATAAGTTTTGCAGGCCTAGTTCATGCAGCATGCAATATTGATTTGTTAACTGTTATTTAGCATTATAATTTAAAGTACAAAATACTCAAAAAAGTATTTTAAGTAAAAGTATAAATATTGTCATTCCATTGTATTTTAAAAACAGGTAGAAAATACTTATATAGTATTTAAAGAAGTATTTTAAATACTAGTATTTTAAATACTTCCCATCACAGAATAAAAAATAGTAAGAAATAAATAAAAACAAGAAGGAAACACGTTCGATCATATAATCACAGTTTTGCACATGCAGACCTGATACAAAACTTGAACAAGCTGGCCAAGAATTGCCCACTTAAATTTTTTTTTGCACCCCCTGAAAAAACCGAAATGACGTCCCTGGTTATACACCATACAGCTTTTGTGAAGCAAGCTCGCCGAATTGTTAGAGCGCTCTCTTTAGACACCTTTTAAACGCTCTCAACAATTATTATTTATAGCTATGGCACACGGTGACCGAATACATTGCGAAGCAATAACCTCAAACTCACAGCTTATAATTATATATGTAGACCGCCTCACAGCAACTTGCTCCTCCTCTTAGAATTTGCGCTGACAAGTCTTGTACAGCATTCTAGGAAATAGTAAATGTAAATACGACGATTTATATAGCTATATAGACATCTACTCGCTCTCGAATTCTAGCTAGTAACCTCTCTTCCACCTTTTCTTTTCTCAAAACCTTTTTCTTCTCTTTGGCCTTGCGCACTGGGAGCGCCTCTGAATGGTTCACCCTATGAGAGGCGCTTTATAAATGTTTGAATACAATACAATATATAAATCGTCGTATTTACATTTACTATTTATAATGAATAAGATGAATGTTTTATAAGATTATGGCAAGTCAAGTAGGCAACTCCGCCACGGCAAATGGTCTTTTACCTTACCATCTCTACCATTTGTCGTGCCAGTCCCAAGCCTGGTTAAGGAGGAGGGTTCCGCTTTTGTACCATCCTGGGTCCAGTTTTTACCTTGTTTTGTGGTGTTGCGGATGATACTGGGCCGTCTATGGGGCGGGTTATGTCTGTCCGAATGGTCACCTTGTGTGGCCATTATCTTTATCGTTTTTTTTAATTTTTTTATTAGAGGGAGGATGAATAGAAAGAGCAGGCAGAGGATGAGTAGAGAAAGGAGACACAGGAGGAAGAGCAGGATTATAAGAAGTAGTAGGATGATAAGAGGAACAAGTCGGGGATTGTAAAGGAGGAAGAAGGAGAGGATTTTAAGAGAAGAAAAATGAGGGATTAGGCGGGAAATGATCATAGGCAGTTAACGTCGATAGAAGTATATATTAGTGTGAGAGGCAAAATTTGTACAATGCGTACAAATCCTAGAGTGCAACGACATTTTACGGCTGCCGTCCTGCTTTCCAGACTTGGCACTGACACTGCTTGACACTCATGGCACTGGTCGCGGAATTACATATTCATGCAACTGAGCAAGTTGACGCAAAGAGAATAACGATGACAGAGCACACGTAAAAGCAGCTAAACTGACATTTTAAATAAAAATAGATGATAACGTTTTAAAGGTGTCTAAGTAACCGTATTCTTCATAAATGAATCTACGCCATCTTAACCACATCTATAATTATTAATAATAATAATACTTTTATATTATAAACCGGATTTATTTGATTATTGTTGTGGCATTAAATGACGCTGCCGTCGATGGGGAAAATGTTGTACAGCTTTTACTCTGCAACAGAACAGCTTTAGAGAGCATGGATCGAAGACATGAATATTGTAACGTAATTATTGTACTTTCCAATGATTAGCGACATCTTGCCGCACCAACGGCCGTTCATATCGATTGTATAGCATTTCGTGGAATTCTCCTTGCGTCAAAAGCATGAAGGTCACAACAGCGTGCAGAAACTAGCCACTTGATGATGATTCCAATTGTTTAACGACGTCCTTTGGCTACTATGGCCGCCGACGTCTTTGTGTTTGTATTGTATTTCCGTTCTGTTCGGCCCATTGGCTCTTTTTATTGCAATTCTCAATATTTTTTATTCTTTCTTTCTCCTTTTTCTGTTTTTCTGTTTTGTTTTGTTTTTTTTCTCCTTTTCTTTCCTTCTTTTCTTTTGTTTTCCCTGTGTCTATTCCAACACTTTTCTTTGGCTTATTCAGCTCTTTTTTGGCTATATCAGCTCTTTTTTGCTATATCAGCTCTTTGTTTTGCTATTTCCGCTCTTTTTTGGCTATTCAGCTCTTGTTTGGCTATCACAGCTCTTTTTGGCTATATAAGCTCTTTTCAAAATGTTTACAAAGTTATTTACAGTTTTTCTATGTTTTCTATAACAACATGTAATGCTACTTGCAAACATAAGTTTCGCATATATGTGTAATATATACATGTATTATATACACATTTTATTGCAACATACATCTAATTACAATAATGTATCGTTAACATTTATTTTCATAACAGGATAACTTAATTAAACATTTCGTTCAACATTTTCCTATATACAAATGCAATATTATTACAAAATGTAATAAAATTATTAATCATCATAGTCAAATGATCCCTAATTACACATATAATCACACATGTTTTGTTTTAATTGATATTTTAATCACAAGCAATGTGTTCAGTTATATGTTTGTAATAGATTTGATATGATACTGATATTTAGAATGATTATAGTATTTTTCCTTTATTAATGATTTTAACAAGATTATCGGTAGGTGGCAACTAGCCACTTTATTATTATAACCACAGTTTAACGTCGTCTTATGACATCAAAGGCCGTTGACGACAATGCAGAAAATATACAATACAATCATAACCAGAAACTTATAGCATCCGAACGACACTATTAAAAATGTCAGACGGAGCTTTACAATTTCACTAATATTCAATATTTTTGCAACATAAAGTAGCTCATCTCATACTGTCAATGATAATTATGTACTGACAAATGTCATTAACTAACAAAGCATATATGTATTATAATTGATTAAGGTATTCTTTTAAACTGTTCATGTATCTTACAAAAACACTATAATAAAAAAGTTAACTAGCCACTTGAAACAATCTACGAATATATAATACCTGTTAGAATCGTTTTAAAGGTGTCTAAAATCGAAATACCTGTTTAATTTACGATTGTTATGCAGATTTTAACTCGCGCAAGGTCACACTGAAACGCATATTGGAGAGGAGAATTGTAAATCGGAGTAAAGAAATTCGGACGAGGGGGGATGCATTTCGTGCCTTGAGCAATAGACACCGAGCCATGGAGGTTCATAGTTATATATAAGCGTGCTCATGGTCCCTTTTGCCCGCACTGCTACTAAGCAGAATCGAGCCTTCTCAGTGGTTCGCCCATCCCTCTGGAACGGGCTCCCTTTGATGCTGCGCTTGCATCCCAGAATCCACTCTGAATCTTTCTATACTTGCCTCAAAACTGTTCTTTTCAGCCGTGCTGGGGTCGGGAGCGCTCCTGAGTAGTAACCTTGAAGGGGCGCTATATAAAACTTCGTAATGAATGAATGAATGAATAAGAGCCAATAGTGGGACAGCCATTGTATGCTACACTGCTATTAAACTGCGTCACTCATACAACGCACGTCAGATACGCAGCAGGCACGCACAGCGGGCGCTCGAGTACCGCGTAGCGGCCGAGTACCAGAAACGTCGGTAGGTGGCGACGAAACAGTTTACGCATAAAACGCAAGTCTATGTATTAGTATTACGTTTCACTGTTGAAGCTACAATTTGGATGTTGACCTGATTACGGCTTGCTTTTGGTGTGCCATCGGGTGATGCCGTGTGCATTAGACACCGGCGCAATAGAAGTTGCTAATTATTACAATTACAACGAAAATCATTTATCTAAAATGCACGCCAGTTCATCTTTTCGTTTGACATTTCTATGTTTTGTAGTTACAAAAACTAATGGCTTTTCTAGTCTGTCTGTCTTTTTGTCTTTCTGTCTGTCTATCTGTCTGTTCTCCTAGTATTGCTAGGGAAGATGAAATGGAAGACTTCGTTTAATCTGAAGAAGAGAAATGAAAAGAAATCCTTCCAATTAAGTCGATTGATTAATTTCAGAGATTCAATGACGACTGTAGCTCTCTTATTGGCCGTCTCTTTGTATGTCTGTATGTCTGTGTTTCTGCCTCTGGCTGAGAATCTGTCTCTGAACCTTTCTCTGCACCCGTCTATATCTCAGTGACTTTGTATCTGTTTATATCTGTCTGTCTTTCTGTCTGTCCGTCTCTGTATCTGTTTATCTAACCGTCTATCATTGCACACCTCTTTTAAGCGTACTGTTCGGCCTATAAGTTTAAGCATTTCATCAAATTTCTTTGTAGTACGAAAAAGAGCTGTAATATGCCAAAACAAATCTTTGTCGGCGGCAACGGCCTATGTTGTCATAAGCTGCCGTTAAACTGTGGATCCATCCATCCAAATTTCTTTGTAAGCAAACTTCTTTAATGCGTATGCCCTGTGTTGTCAAAAGATGTCGTTAGACACTGAATTCATCCATCGAAGAAACTTCGCCAGTAGTAGCCTGCTGCCCTAACAGTGGTAGTGCCAGTCCCAAGCCTTGAGAGATGAGAGGGGCGCTTAACATCGTTCTTGTGTTATACCTACATTGTCGTTAAACAGCAACGAGCAGTTGCACAGAAAATAATTGGACTATATTTACTTAGGCCCTAGGGGTCGTCTGCTCCGATGAGAGAAATTTCGAATCGATTTTTATTTGTTCAGTCCACTGTGCAATTGTATTGTAATAATTTGTATAGCGACGCTTAAAGGATTTCATCTCTCAACCTGACAAGAAAAGACCACGGTCGAAGAGAACATTAATTTTTTGTAATTGGTTAGTTACCATTTAACGATGCTGTACCATAAAAAAGACGATTATCGTCGCCCTCCTCTTTATCTAAGCTTGGGACTGGCCCCGCCCGAAAGACATAGGAAATAATTATTAATGCGCATTTAATTTACTAAGCGCTCTGTCACCTCTGTCTTATGGCAACCACGTGTCCCATGTTTATATTATTAATAATCACTTAACATCGGCTCAACTAAATTTTGCAAAGTCGCTATTTATCCCTATGGTTCTGTCTTGCGATCCTAAGTGAATCGCCACGCGCGTTACATTTATATATAGCAACGTTTGACAATGTTTTAAAGGTGTTTATGGCAGGCCTTTTATCCATTCGGCTGCCGTCTTCCACGATGGTATAGCATAGGTTAATTGTATTTTAGAGGTGTCTAAAGATAAAAATATAATAATAATAATAATAATAATAATAATAATAATAATAATAATAATAATAAAAAAAATAATAATAATAATAATAATAATAATAATAATATCTTTTCTTTAATAAGCGCCTGTCAAACGCACTGCGCTGTACATTTACATGTTATGCAATTTAAATCTTAACTACTAACAGAACATACATCCTGCAATACAACGGCGCTAATAGCAGCCTACAAAGCATATCCGCCCAACGGGGGCTCGAACTCGGTACCTCTCGGTCTCTGTGCAAGATTTTATCCAATGCGCTATCGGGCCCCCCAAAATATATTCTTTACTAATTAAAAATGACAATTACGCAGGATGATTACAATTCAGTATGAACGAATGATCACAAGTTATTACAGGAGTCGAATTTAACTGTATTCGGCAGCCAGTCAAGGCGCCCATCACGTCCTACATCTCATTTTACCAATGCGCCATCTCGCAAATGATAGGCTGAGTGGACCTTATGGAGGGTGCGGGAAGTGATCCCGATACCTACTGCTCTTCACGCCACTGATGTAACCACTACACTATCAGTTTAACTATGTATGCCCAGATGTATGGATCCAGAGTTTGACAACATCTTATGGCAACAAAGGCCGTTGACGTTGACAAAAATTATTTTTGGCATATTACAGTTGTTTTTGATCGTCCTTTGTAGTAGTAGTATTTTCAGTTTAACGACACTAAGTGATAACAAATATTATTAGCGTCGCCTTCCTTTTTAATCCAGATTTGGGACTGGCACTGCCAGAGCAGTCACAATGCCGGTGTTTTGCAAGTCTTATGTAGTAGTTGTAGTTTCAGTTTAACGACACTGTGTGATAGCAAAGACCATTAGCGTTGCCCTCCTCCTTTTTCCAGGCTTGGGACTGGCACTGACAGAGTACAATCTGTGGCGGAGTTTGCAACAACGAGATGTGTATAACATTATATATTATAGCAGTGGTTGAAACTGTTTTAAAAGTGTACTGTATTAGAGATATACACCATCTAGCGACATCTCATGGCATCAGAGGCAGTTGGCGTCGATAGGAAGTAATTCTGTTGAGTTTCACGGTTTGTATGCCTGAGTTCACTTCTAGTTTACTGCAAATTGTTACGCTAATTGATGCATTAGTCAAGTTCTTAATTGCATTTAGTATCATTTGGACGTGTGCAGAAAGCGAGTCTGTTTTGCTCTGTTCTTTAGGATGCACTATATAAAAAAATTACACAGAAACGATTGGCATTTTCAGGTATGTGAGGACATCTCTTGGCTTACAAAGCCGTTGACGTCGACCACCCTTTCACTGGATCCGACCAGTGACGATCTTGGTTATGATTGGATTGATACAGAGTTTAACGGCATCTTATGGCAGGGTTTTCAAGGAGCCCCTCCCAGATCCTTATTCCCATTTTGCTCAGGCTCCTTCGGCACCCTGGCCCGCCACTAGCTGAAAGACATTGCCATTGGCGCACCTTTTACAAAGTTTTGACACCTCTGTCTCATGGCAAACCACGTCTGTGGACTTCGACAGAAATTGCTTTTAATAATTCTCACCGTTCCTAATACAGTCTATAATAAGACCAGGGAGGAATGATGTGCCAGTAAAACTGGTTTACGTTGATAAGTTTACATAGCATTGAGCAACAACGTTTTAAAGGTGTCTAAGTTACGGTGCTTTTCGCAGTGTATTTACATAATCGTAACCCTTTCCATTATCATTATTGTGATTATTATTATTTTGTTATTATTATTTTTGGTATTATTATTATTTTGTTATTACTATTATTATTGTTTTTGTTGTTGTTATTATTATTATTATTCTTATTATTATCATCATCATCATCATCATCATCATCATCATCATCATCATCATCATCATCATCATCATCATCATCATCATCATCATCATCATCATCATCATCATCATCATCATCATCATCATCATCATCATCATCATCATCATCATCATCATCATCATCATCATCATCATCATCCAGGCTTGGGACTGGCACTAGCACGAGCGTTGTAGTTTGTGACGATTGAATCCTCAGTTCAACGACATCTTATGTCAACAAAGGCCGTTACGTAGACAGGAATGATTATAGAACAGTTCTCACTGTTCGGATATGATTATAGATCGATGGATCTAACGCTTAGCCTGTTAAAAACGAGCTGCATTGGTTTCCCAGTCGCTTTCGTATCGTATCGTATTTAAGTATTTGTAAAGCGCCTCTCGTAGGGTGAACCGTTCAGAAGCGCTCCCAGTGTGCTCAGCCCCGCGAAAATAAACAGGTTTTGAGAAAAGCAAGGGAAGAAGAGAGACTGCCAGAGAGAATTTTAGAGCGAACAGAAGGAGAAAGAGCATTCCAAAGAGAGGGACCAATTGAAGCAAAGGAACGAGCCTGAGCCATAGCAGTTCTACTACGGGGAACCAAGAGGTCAAGTCTATTGCAGGAACGAACACTCTCTTCGTTAAAGTGTTAAGGACAGAATATGTGTTGTCATAATATACTGCATAATATTATATACAGCGTACGTAACATGTGTTTCATTGGAGCGTAAAGCAAGCATTGTGTTACACATTTTTTAACGACATATGAAAGGTCTTTGACATCGATGGTAATTGAAATCGATTATACGATCGAGCGAAGTTGCAAGTATATATGGAATTAGTAGAACTCGTTTAAAAGGTGTCTAAGAACCCTTGCAGTTCACCACAAAGACACGCTCATATTATCCATTTTATTATCATCGTCGTTGTTGTTACTTTCCTTGTTGCTATTGTTGCTTTTGCGCTTGTTTTTAAACGATGATTTGACCGTAAAAACAGACGAGTTACAAAGCTAACAATAATAAAGAAAGCAAAATGAAGACAATATTAGTAGCCTAGTGATCACTGTTTACCGACGAATATGGTTTAGCTCTCGTTTTGCATCGTTTGCAATCTTGACCATTAAGCTCTGGCGCTATATAAGTTCATAAATAATAATACTATCCTTGTAACTGCCAGGTTGTTTGACATCGATCCTGCCCTACCTTACAAAAGAGCACGAACAGTTGAAACCATCGAAACATAAGTCTTATTGTAAAATAAAATTCTGAAAATATCTCAAACTAATATCTGTCTTGTAGTCAATTGTTTCCAGAGTTTAGCGACATTTTCCGACAGTCAAGACCGTTAACGTTGACCTTATGTGACCGAACCCGCTCTTAGAAATTCCAATAGTTAAACGACATCTGGTGACATCAAATGACGTTGACGGCATTAGGAATAAAATATTATGCAATTGTCACTAAGCAAAAGAAAAGCAATATATACCTGCGTTGCAGTGAAGATTGGTCGGACCCAACATTTTAACACTGTTACACAATCATTGCATTATCTCCATCGTGTGGCGATATCCTGTGCCATTGTCAATTGAATAAAATTTCGTCCATTCTCACCGTGTCAACAAAGACATTACTATCATCATCATCATCATCATCATCATCATCATCATCCCAAATAGTAGAAGCATTTATCATCCTCCTGGGTGTTCGATAGAAGTGTAGTGGCTAGCGTGATGGACTGTCAATCGAGAGGTCGGGGATTCAAATGCCCACCAAGACAGAAATTTGACTCAAGATTTCTTACCCACCTGCGCCCCCTAGCCAACTCAGCCATTATAACTACTCTACCGGTGGGCAGCTAAGACGGCGAGGGATAGGACTGGCCACCCGCCCATATATGCCGAGAATAAGAAAATGAAGTCGCTAGCACTTCGTACCCATGGGCTGCCTCACTGCTAGCTTAAGGACTGCTTCATTTATTCCAAAAGTTTAACGACATCCTATGGCTATAGTATGACCGTTGACGTCTTTAACAAAAAGTAATTACATATCAGTTCATTCTTCAGTTGAGATCGTTCGTTCCTCTTAATATTAGTTTCTTTCAATTTAGTAAGTATATGAGTATTCTATAATTTGACCATTTACAGTTTCTTTTTTAATGGCCTTCGAGGCTCTTTTTGTTGGTCATAAAGGCTCTTTTGTGGCCATCAAGCTCTTTTCCAATGGCTATTTCAGCTCTGCTGTGGCCATTTAGGCTCTTTTTAGTGGCCATTTCGGCTCTTCTCGATGGCCATTTAGGCTCTTTTCGGTGGCCATCATGTTCGGCTTTTCCAATGGACTTAAGGACTTGCATGGATGGATCCATGGTTAAACGGCAGCTTATGACAACAGAGGCCGTCGCCGCCGACAAAGATTATTTCTGGCATATTACTGTTCGTTTGAAATCTTATAATTAGGTTTCGTCAACCAATGGCTGGATTAGATTTGCTGATGATGATTCCAATTGTTTAACGACGTCCTTTGGCTACTATGGCCGCCGACGTCTTTGTGTCTGTATTGTATTTCCATTCTGTTCGGTCCATTGGCTCTTTTTATTGCAATTCTCTATATTTCTTTTCTTTCTTTCTCCTTTTTCTGTTTTTCTGTTGTTTTTTCTCCTTTTCTTTCCTCCTTTTCTTTTGTTTTCTCTGTGTCAATTCCAACACTCTTTTTTGGCTTATTCAGCTCTTTTTTGGCTATATCAGCTCTTTTTTGGCTATATCAGCTCTTTTTTTGGCTATTTCAGCTCTTTTTTGGCTATTCAGCTCTTTTTTGGCTATCACAGCTCTTTTTTGGCTATATAAGCTCTTTTCAAAATGTTTACAAAGTTATTTACAGTTTTTCTATGTTTTCTATAACAACATGTAATGCTACTTGCAAACATAAGTTTCGCATATATGTGTAATATATACATGTATTATATACACATTTTATTGCAACATACATCTAATTACAATAATGTATCGTTAACATTTATTTTCATAACAGGATAACTTAATTAAACATTTCGTTCAACATTTTCCTATATAGCAATGCAATATTATTACAAAATGTAATAAAATTATTAATCGTCATAGTCAAATGATCCCTAATTACACATATAATCACACTTGTTTTGTTTTAATTGATATTTTAATCACAAGCAATGTGTTCAGTTATATGTTTGTAATAGATTTGATATGATACTAATATTTATGAGAATGATTATAATATTTTTCCTTTATTAATGATTTTAACAAGATTATATACTGTACTCTGCAAACATCCTGTATCCAGCAGAGATTTTAAATTAAATTCTGATTTATAACTATTACATTTATCTTTTAGGATAGTTGAAATATTTTCCTTATCACATTCCAATAGGATATGTTCTATACTTTCCGTTACCTTACATGTATCACAAAATCCAGTAGGGTGTTTTCTCATTTGAAATAGTCGTTTATTAGTAATGGCAACACCAAGCCTCAATCTACTAATTTGTACCTCTTTATGTCTATATGGATCAGAAAATTTTAAATTTGTAGACACAAGTGGACATATTGTTTTATAGAATTTCCCTTTATTTTCAATGTTATATTCTATTTGCCATTTATTTATTATATAGTCTTTAATAAAAGTATTCATCTCTTGTATTTCTAAATAACTTGTGGAATTAATATTATCTAAACTAAGTGCTTCCTTTGCTAATTTATCTGCTTTTTCATTACCTTTAATATCTACATGGCTTGGAATCCATACCATTTTAATTTGATTAGATTCCAATCTATTCAATTGCATCATCAGCTCATTAAACAAATTGGGTCGGGAGTCAGATTTGTTTTTCTTAATAGAAGTAAGTACACTTAATGAGTCAGAAAGTATTACATATTGACAGTTCTTATTATTTTCAGTGTTTAGTATCCATGTCACTGCTTCTTTAATTGCAGTTAACTCCGCTGTATAGATGCTGGAACCATTACATAATCTAAACATTCTATTTATATCTATACTTGGAATAGTAAAAGCTGCAGTAACAATTTCTTCTGCTTTTGATCCATCAGTATAAATAAGTGTTTCTGACTTATACTTTGATATCATTTGAAGTGCAATTAGCTTAAGAAATTCAGGGTTATCTCTTTTTTTGTTAATCTGCTTTTTGAGACTGGTATCTATATCTAATTTCTTATTAGTCCAAGGGGGAGTTTGGGGAAAACATGGTCCAATAAAAGATGTATCGAGAGATGAGATGAATTCATTTGTTCTGTAGTGTATAGAATGATTCTTGTTTTTCGGTGTTTTATGGATATCTGTCCAATGTGGCTGAAAAATCATTTTACATGGATGATCTTTAATTCCTAGTATTTTAATTCCCAATTTATTGGAGTTATATAATCTTCTCATATGGAGGGGCATTTCCCCACATTCGTTTTGTAGTGTTGAAGCCGCTGTATTCCTTGGGGCTCCACAACACAATCTTAGCGCTTCTGTTTGAATTGTAGATAGTTTATCTAACAGTGATTGACTAGCTGAAGAATAAGCCACATCTCCGTAATCTAATATTGAACGTATTAATGCTTTGTATATTGCTAATAGAGATTTTTTTGAGGCTCCCCATTGGTAACCTGATACCGCTCTCATGAGGTTCAATCTTTTCTTACATTTTTCTATTATATATTCTATGTGGGGTTTCCAACTTAATTTCCTATCAAATATCATTCCTAGAAATTTAGCTTTATTTTCTATTTTTATAAATTCTTGATCAATTCTAATGTTTATTATTGGTAATTGTTTTTTATTAGTAAATAAAACTCCTACAGTCTTGGCTATAGATATTTTAAACCCATTTTGGTTACACCAGTTATTTATTTTATCAATGGACTGTTGGATTTTTTAATTAAAGTTTTAGTTTTCTTATGTCCTATGTAAACTGCACTATCATCTGCAAAGAGTGACATGTTGACACCTTCCGGTCCTGATGGAATATCGTTAATCATTATTAGGAACAATAATGGAGAAATTACTGATCCTTGCGGAGTCCCATTTTGCTGTAATAGTTTATCGGATAATTCAGTTCCAACCTTTACCTGAAACGTTCTGTTAAATAAAAAGCTTTTAACCCAATTTGCTACATTCCCCACTATTCCTAATTTCTGTAGTTTTTGTAAAAGTGTAGGTACATGTAACATGTCATAAGCGCGCTCAAAATCAATGAAAACTGCCAAAACATGTTCTTTATTTTTTAGTTTTTTAAGTATAGTATCCTGCAATTTAAGAATCTGATCGATTGTGCTTTTATGCTTACGAAATCCAGATTGATTTTTTGTAAATATATCATTTTTTTCTAAGTACCACTGAAGACGGTTCGCAACCATTTTCTCCATCACTTTGCATAGAGTCGCTGTTAATGAAATTGGTCGATAAGATTCTGGTTTTGTTGCATCTTTATTCGGTTTAAGTAAGGGTAAAATAATGGCATGATTCCAGTCACTTGGCATATTTCCCTCTATCCATACATTATTATAAAAACTCAATAGAGTCTTTAATGCATTTTTATGTAAGTGTTTCAGCAATTCGTATGGTATTCTATCATCCCCTGGTGATTTGTTATTTTTTGCCGATTTGATTGCTTGTTTTAGTTCATTCAAATTAAACATTTTGTTCATTAGTTCAATTTCTTCATTACTGTTAGTTTCATTAATTATATGGCTATTTTCTAAGTTATTACTTTTAATATAATTTATGAATTTTTCATTATAATTTTGAGAGTTACTAGTTTTTTCGTAAGTGTGGGCTAGTATATTTGCTTTATCTAGGTTTGATTCAGCTAATAACCCATTATCATTAAGAGTAGGAATTGATGCATATGCTGCTACTCCATTCATTTTCCTAGCCATATTCCATACCGATCCTAACTTCGTTTGATTAGTAAGTTTAGAGCAATAATCATGCCAACTGGATTTTGCTTCTTCTTTAAGGGTTTTTTTAACTATAGCTTCTTGCTTTTTGTATTCCATATAATCATTAAGTTCTTTTGTTTTTTTCATTTTGTTTCTATACTGATTTCTTCTATACATAGCTTCATCACATTTGTTATTCCAATATGGTAGAGGTTTAAATTTTTTATGTTTTTTATTATTTCTTAGAGTTTGGTTTTTACGTGGTATTGATTGATTAGCTAAGGCATTTATGCACTCCAATAGATCATTATATTTATCATCTACATTTTTCTTTACCAGAACTTCATTGGTTAATGCTAAGTTGCTAGCTTCTTTATAATTTTTCCAGTCAGCTTTATTCAATTTCCATAATTGCATACTTAAGTTATTTTCTATTATGATTTCCTCATTAACAATAGTAATGGATGCAAAATGGTCAGATCCCATATTATTATTAGTAACAGAGTGTCTAGCAATTAATGCTATATCTTTGGAACAAATACTTAGATCTATAACTGAGTTATTATTTAAATGATTAGAGGTAATATGTGTTGCTTGTCCTGAATTAAGTACAACCATATCCTTTTCTGCTAATATTTCTTCTATTACTTTTCCTCTTGGTTTTGTATATGAGCATCCCCAAAGTTTACTATGTGCATTTAAATCTCCTACTATAAGTGATCTTTTGTGTGTGAAAAGTTTTTCAATTTCCTCCTTAGTTACGTTATTTGAAGGTGACATATATGTATTAAATATTTTTAAATGACCATTAATGGTTTTAATTTCAATGCCCTGAATTTCAATATTCGGAACCTCTTCTGTATTCAGTATAGTAAAATTTAAACCCACTTTTATGTAAATAACAAGACCCCCTTTGTATTACTTGTACAATCTTTGCGTATTATATTATAACCATCTACTCTAGGTGCTTGGGTTTTACATTTTAGAAGAGTTTCTCTATAGGCCTACACACCACATCCGGCGGGTTGATTACATTAATTAAGAAATTTTTAAGTTGATCCTTATGACCCCTTAAACCGTTGGCATTCCATTGTAGGACTGAAAAGGACATGTTGGGAAAACTTTTAAGTGCTTTTTTATTATTTTACAAAATCGTACCTGTATAATTAAATTGGATTTCATTTTGAAACATAACTTCTGAAGCAACCTGGCAAATGATCAATTTAGCCTGTTCTTTTGTTTTACAATTGTCTATTGTGGCTAAAATTCCAAGGACAAATTTCTTATTTCTAGAAATAATTGGATCAACATTGTTGCCCACATTACTTTTGTAATTTGCATAGTATTTCTCATTATTAAAATTCAAAAATGTGTCAATTACATTTTGTGAAGTGGATTCTTCCATTGAGACTTCTGTTTCTAAATGATCATTACGTTTAATTTGTGCTGTTGATGAATACGAAAGGGAAGGCCATGTCTGACTATCTATACTCGAGAGAAAGATTTTCGATTAGATTTGCTCTGCTGCTTCTCCTATATATAGGAAAGATGCGCAACGATAAAAAGGTGTTCAAGGAACTGCTCCTTCTGTCTGTTCGCTGTCTGTCTAAGTGTCTGTCTGTCCGTCTGTCTCCCTCTGTCTGTCTCTCTGTCTCTCTGTCTCTCTGTCTCTGTCTCTGTCTGTCTGTCTCTGCCTCTCTCTGTCTCTCCCTCTGTGTGTCTCTGTCTCTCTCCCTCTCCCCTCCTTATCATCCACATCTTCGTCGTCATATTCTTCACCAGCAACTACTGGATCGTCGTCGTCGTCATAATCATGTTGTCGTTGTTCTGTAGTCACATAGTCATCTGCGGTGGAATTACTTTCGAGACGTTATCAACTGTCGTCAGGAACTTCATCCACAAAGACGCCGCTGTCAAAAACATCGATATTGTCATTATTGATCAGTGAGTAAATACATGAATCAATAAAATAATATAATAATAATATATAAAATATAATAATAATAATAATAATAATAATAATAATAATAATAATAATAATAATAATAATAATAATAATAATAATAATAATAATATCTTTTCTTTAATAAGCGCCTGACAAACGCACTGCGCTGTACATTTACATGTTATGCAATTGAAATCTTAACTACTAACAGAACAGACAGCCTGCAATACAACGGCGCTAATAGCAGCCTACAAAGCATATCCGCCCAACGGAGGCTCGAACTCGGTACCTCTCGGTCTCTGTGCCAGATGTTATCCAATGCGCTATCGGCCCCCCCAATATATAGATAAATATCTTATTTAACCCATTAGTATTTAATTAGTTAATTAGTTACTTAATTATTGTCACTAAAAAATAAAATAATAATAAAATAAATGAAGAGGTTGATAAATAATATAAATTAATCAATGAATGTAATAAATTAATTAGGGACCCTGGGCAAGTCCTTCACTCGCAATTGCTCGTGCGCTTCGGCGTGAAACTCCGAGTCAGTGTCCGCGCTGTAATCGGGAGCGCCTCTGAGTAGAAATCTTGAAGGGGCGCTATATAAATATCTGAAATGAATGAATTAATCGATCCCACTTCCTACTTAATGTTCTGCTCTTCACGCCAGTGATGTTATCATTTATCTATCCCCACCCCACTCATTCGAAAGCGGTATACGACGATATAATATACGAATACATGCCTATATGCCATACCAACGGTGAGAACTGTTCAGAACGTGTTTGTCATTGACGTCAACGGCCTTTGATGCCATAACCACCTTTAACCACGGCGCTGGATACTGTATACGAATTTGATATATCTGTGC
Organism: Aporrectodea caliginosa; assembly: GCA_020284085.1. Classification (NCBI taxonomy): domain Eukaryota; kingdom Metazoa; phylum Annelida; class Clitellata; order Crassiclitellata; family Lumbricidae; genus Aporrectodea; species Aporrectodea caliginosa. The sequence continues at coordinate 2,202,087 of JACEVL010000015.1, forward strand.
AATAGGTAAACGGTCAGTTGAGCGACAAGATGTCATTAAACATAAGATTGACGCAACGGTCTTTTAAACACCTTTAAAACTTGGATTATGATGCTATAATATATAAATATCACGCCTTCGCTAGTGTATTGAAACCATATAAAGTGAATAGACTTTGGGAATTATGTGTATTAGGACTGTTATCGTGAACGATCGTGAGAGCCACGAGATGTCGTTAAACCTACCATTAAAGCAAGGCTCTTTTAAACACCTTGAAAACGTGGTCAAACAATTATATACATAACATCACGGCGTCGCGGCTTAATACTGCATGTAAACGTTCTAAACTATCGACGTGAACAGCTACGACAGCTGCAAGATTTCGTTAAACCCAGAAAACCTGGTTTATAAATATATACAAATTTTATCTTGATTACCTTGAATACTGTACATGGACCTATTCCATGCGAGTCATTAATTAATAATAAATAATAATCGACTGAGCTTGATTATTATAAAATTCTTATGCTTATGGCGCAGAAAAACGTCAATTTTAGCCAAGGATTCCATTAGGAGGGCTTGGTTAAAATAGACGTATGACTGAAGCACGCGCCCACAATACTAGTATATGGGGCCTAATGTAATAATATTATCTGCCGTATAAACGCGGTGTTATGGGAAAACGCGTAATCAGCTATACTACAGAAGCTGTTGGTGATTTTGAAATCGATACGGTACTGATCAAACTGCACATTTATTTATCCAATGTTTAATGACATCTTTTAGCAACAAAGGCCGTTGACGTCTTTAAAGTTTTTGATGCATTTCAGTTCATTTTCGTGTAGTGTTTTCATCATTAATAGAGCATCAAACTGCACATAATCCAATATTTAACGACATCCTATAGCTACAAAGGCTGTTGACGTCTTTAAAGTTGTTGATGTATTTCCGTTCATTTTCTTGTAATGTTCTCACAAATGTTCTTTCTCCTTTCTCGTCTTTGATTCCGTTTCTGATAAGATGCTGACGTATTTAAAGTTTCTGACGATTTAAGTTCATTTTCATATAATTTCTATCAACAGTTTTCTTTTTCTTTTCTTGGCTTTGATTCCGTTTCTGATAAGATGTAGACGTATTTAAAGTTTCTGACGAATTAAGTTCATTTCCGTATAATGTTAATAACTGTTTTCTCCTCAATCTTATTAACAATATTAACAATATTTGATAGATACATATTATTTGATTTGATACATATTAAAGTATTGTATCTCCGTTATGTTTGGCCCATTGGCTCTTTTTATTGTAATTCTTTTTTAACATCTTTTTTTTCCTTTTTTCCTTTTTTTTCCTTTTTCTCCTTTTGTTTCTTTTTTGGTGGCTATTTCAGCTCTTTTTTGGCTATATCAGCTCTTTTTTGGCTATATCAGCTCTTTTTTGGCTATTTTAGCTCTTTTCAAATATGTTTACAAAGTTATTAACAGTACTTCTTTAAGTTTTCTAAAATAACATGTAATGCTATTTGCAAACAGAAATTCAGCACAGATGTGTAATATATATACATGTATTATATACACATTTTATTTTAACATACATCTATTTACAAGAATGCATGTTAACAATTATTTACATGACAGAATACTTAATTAAACATTTCATTAAACATTTTCCTATGAAACAATGTAATATCATTAGAAAATGCAATGAAATAATGAAATGACCATTAATCACACATATTTTGTGTTTATTGGTATTTTAATCATAAGGAATGTGTTCAACTATATGTTTGTAATAGATTTGATCTGATACTAATATTTATGACAATAATTATAGTATTTTTCCTTTATTAATGATTTTAACAAGATTATATACTGCATTCTGCAAACATCCCACATCAAGCAGAGATTTTAAATTAAATTCTGATTTATAACTATTACATTTATCTTTTAGAATATTTGAAATATTTTCCTTTTTACACTCCAATAGAATATGTTCTATACTTTCCGTAACCTCACATGTATCACATAACCCATTAGGGTGCTTTTTCATTTGAAATAGTTTTTTATTAGTAATGGCAACACCAAGTCTCAATCTACTAATTTGTACTTCTTTATGCCTATATGGATCAGAAAATTTTATATTAGTAGAAACAAGTGGGCATATGGTTTTATAGAAGTTCCCTTGCTTTTCAACGTTATACTCTATTTGCCATTTATTTATTATATAGTCTTTAATAAAAGTATTCATCTCTTGTGATTCTAAGTATTTTGTGGAATTAATATTATCTAAATTGAGTGCTTCCTTTGCTAATTTATCTGCTCTTTCATTACCACTTATGTCTACATGGCTTGGAATCCATGCCATTTTTATTTGATTAGGTTCCAATCTATTCAATTGCATCATCAGTTCGTTAAATAAATTGGGTCGTGAATCAGATTTATTTTTCTTAATAGAAGTAAGTACACTTAGTGAGTCGGATAATATTACATATTGGCAGTTCTTATTATTCTCAGTGTTTAGTATCCATGTTACTGCTTCTTTTATTGCAGTTAACTCTGCTGCATAGATGCTGGATCCATTACATAATCTAAACTTTCTATCTAAATCTATACTTGGAATTGTAAAAGCTGCAGTAACAACTTCGTCTGCCTTTGACCCATCCGTGTAAATAAGTGTTTCTAGTTTATATCCTGATATCATTTGAAGTGCAACTAATTTCAGAAGTTCAGGGTTATCTCTTTTTTTGCTAAACTGCACAATTTAGAGAATGAGATGCACAATTTAGAGAATGAGATAAATAATATGGATCGTACTTTAAAAGAGGTGTCTAACTTTTCCAACGAAAGGCCACATTAGACCTATCCTTTTTTGCGGGACTGGAAGCCAAAGAAACAGTTTGGTATTATTAAAATTACTACAGTCTTTAAAGTTTAATGTGTCACTCCTACGTTTGCACAGTCGAATCCACAGACTAGAGTCGGTAAAGCTGTAACTTTTTGTGACTACCTCAAGCTTCTCCCAGGGAAATCTGTCAAGGTTAGCGGAAAATGGACTAAGAGTCTGAACGATCTTTGGAGTGGTATCCTCCGCAAGAGAGTTCTCACTTCTCGGGTCAAATCCAACTTAACCTGGTTCTGCAGAGAATGAGAAAAGGAAGCACGGAAAAGTGGAGCTGCAAATAATTCAAAACTAACTTCTGGAGCTGCAAGAGGCTACCAATACAGATTAATTAGGTTTCTGAACTAAGGAGAATTCTATCTGCAGTTTGAATACATTCATGATAATCGTACTGCTTGCGTACTAAATCTGGGGTGTTGCTTTACTCTAGAGCCGGGTGTCAAAACTTTTTTAATGTCTAGTCAGCGGCAATATTATTCAGCAACTGGGGTCAGGGTGCCGAAGGAGTCTGAGCAAAATTTTGGCAGGGGTCTGAGAGGGGCTAGGTGCGCCCGTCTCCAGAAAATGTTTGGAAAACTAAATCTTAAATGGTGATTTTTTAGTAACCGAATAGTCAAATTAGGCGTATAAAAATCTTAATTTTGCTCTTCATTATCAGTCAAGAACATCACAGAAGTCTTTATTCAATGCTCTGCGGACCAGAAAAACATCGCCAGAGATGGCCCACGGGCCAGCTTTTTAACACCCCTGACCTAGAAGTTTTGCTTATGTCGACCCCTCTGGTTGGAACCATCTTCCGTAGAAACTGCGGCTTGAGCTTCTCAGCCTTTCTCTTTCACTGTTTCTGAAAGGCCTGAAGTCCATTTATTTGTCAGTGATAGCCTTGGCCTGGGTAGGGAGCGCCTCTGAATCATTGAGTGGCGCTTTAAAAATGTTCGATTGCAATTGCAATTACAATTAGTCATCAGAAAGTGTCAGGTTCTGGCAGCAATAATATAATTTAAAGCTAAACATTTAGATACTACAAAAATACTACGTCATGTTTAAACACCTTAATATCGAGTTTTCCAAAACTATATAAGGTTCATTTAACACTTAAATTTTAGTGTACTGCTACCATTTCCGCGACAACTCATTCATCGAAAACTTGATGTTAATTTAATCATGGTAACTCTGCAATTGATGAACCTGATCATGACGCTAAACTGCGTCATTGCCCGCACTCGGGTAGTGCCAGTCCAAAGCCTGGGTAAAGGAGGAGGACGGCGCTAATAATTTTTGTTAGGATAAATCTAATGCTGCGATTCCGACGCACGGATGTCCAAAACAAAAGATCTTGGCGAAAACCTTCGATCGCGCATGCGTGTTGTTCAAAACATGCTTGAAAGGGCTGAATTATGCTGTAAGAGGACAGTCAACAATTGGTTATTTTCCTATCAAATTTTGTCGTGACGGTAGATTATGGTAAGGTTAGGCGTCGTGAGGGTCGGTTAAGGTCAGGGTTAGGGTTAGGGTTAGTGTCGTCATTACAAAACATGTTTAAAAACCTTCCGCCGCATTAGTAATTTCTGCAGCGTTGCGTCTTGGTCCTGCGGAATCTTCCGCCTCAGAAGCAACGCGCTTTTTGTTTTGACACAGAGTCATTAAACAGACACTAATCAGCCTGTCTAAATGAACAGCCCTAGAAGACATAGGCCTAAGATATCGTTAAACAATGGAACTGCTATCCATTTGTAAGAATTAGGAGTTGCGTTATTTGCAATTAATTGACGTCGACGTGATCTGCTCCAGTAGCCGTAAAAATGTCGTTAAACTCGTAGTTATTTATCGATTATATTAGGTTCGCTTTAAACACCTTTAAAATCGTGTTTCTGGGGCTATTTGTGCTTAATTTTCTCTAACCATGTGTGTCTAAGAATGGATAATTGTGGATACCAAAAGTTTGTCAGCTTAATACAATGTCATATAGGCCTACTACTGATACGTTGCATTGATAGGTACTGCGTATTACAAAGGTATTACGATTACGTTTACGTACTGTAACTCTTTATACCTAGAAATTACGGTAGTCGCAAAGACTGTCTAAAATTATTATACAGTACGGCATAGAAGCTTCGCTGTGTTCGGTCCAACATTCTGCAATAGGTTACCTGGCTTCTCTTTCACAGGCGCTATATAAAGTTATGATTACATTACATACAGTTTAGCACGTCATAGATATCACGAGATACTATTTTCATGTATCAGGTATATAATGTCATAAATATAAGGACGAATTAAAGACATCAAGCATACATTAGAAAAATGAAAGAAATTATTACCACCCATAGCGAAGCAAAGATAATATATCAAAGACATATGTGATAAAAAGGTATTGTATATTATAGAACTCGAAGATAGGCCCATTATGTCGCGGTTATAAAAATGCCGAATAGACTGTAGACATCAAAGATTTTACGTCATGGATATAAAAGAATATGCTAAATATATCAAAGATATTATGTCAAGGATATGAAAGATATTATATTAAGATATCAATGTATTATAGATATAAAAGATATAATGTCATGGATAGCAAAGATATTATATTAATATATAAATGCTTTATACTAGTTATCAAACAAACTTATTTTGTCATGGATATCAAAGATATTGCATTGTAGATATAAAAAATATCATAACACTACGATGCTGTACAATATCATCTTTCACTAGTATTTAACTGTTTACACATTATTATTATTATTATTAATTAATTAATTCATTCATTCATTTCGAGCACTTGTTATAGCGCCCCTTCAAGAGTTCTACTCAGAGGCGCTCCCGACTACAGCGCGGACACTGAATTGGAGTTTCACGCCGAAGTGCATGAGCAATTGCGAGTGAAGGACTTGCCCAGAGTCCCTACGCGGCGGCTCGAGGTGGATTCGAACCCGCAACCCTCCAGCTGCAAGGCACCGAACATACCCCTACACCACCGCGCCCCACGATTAATATTATTACTTCGATGTTTTATATCATTATCATTATAATATTATAACTGTTGTCCCATTGTGCGTTTGCAAATGGTGCATTAAAGACCATACTTACTTACTTATATCACGAATATCCAAGACAAGATCTGATCCTGTGTTTTATGAAGAGAGAAGCCTTCGACGGAGTTACAGGCATTCTTTAGAAGACGATTCAATGACGTTACATTCATTCGTGGCTCAGTCATCGACATCCCAACACTCAACCTGGCCAAGGTATTTGTAATTGTTATTGTAATTAAACATCATTTATATAGCGCCACTGAAAGCGCCACTCGAAGAACAAAACTAATTAGATAGGATTAGCCTATATTAAAGTAGATTAGATTAGATTAGGTTAGATTACATTACATTACATTACATTACATTACATTACATTACATTGGACTTCGTCTAAGAGTTACAGTTGTGACCTATTGATCCTGCTCCGATAATAAGTGCAACAAGGGAATATATTGTATCGTATCTGAGCATTTATAAAGCGCCTTTAACAGTACTAGCTATTTAGAGGCACTCACAGCGTGACAGCCCAGAGGAAATAAGAAAGTCTTAAGGGGCTAGGGTGAAACCCCGACTAAAAATGAGTAGAAGTTAAGGAAAGAAAGACAAAATAATTAAATTAATTAATCAATTAATTCATGAGTGACGTGTGTCGTGCGACATATGTCGTCACGTGACGTGGGTCAATGACGTGTGTCATGTGACATTGGCAGGTGAGTCATGCAGCAGCGGTCTTTATCTTGACCAATCGGAGAGCAGAGAGTCCAGAGAACGAGGACTCCGCAAACATCATGAGAGCCACAGCCATCAAGAACCTCTCACCAAACATAAGAGTCATCATACAACTACTACAACACCAGAACAAGGTATTCACTCATCGTCGTCGTTGTCTTCGTAATAATCGAAATAGAACGTCGTCAACAACAGCGTTGTCATCATAACGACGTCAGTAAAATACTATAACTACTACCACATGAATACTACTACTGCTACTCAGGCACGTAGCGAGACTTAAATTCAAGAGGAGGCAACTTCACAGACCATTGGCAAAATCCTGGTCATTTGGGTCATTTGTCAATGGAAGTTCCAGTAGGCCCCTCCTCGTGCCTCAATGTAGCTACTGTGCTGCTACTGCTACTGCTATCACTACTACTAATGCTGCCGCTGACGCTGCTGCTGCTGCTGCTGCTGCTGCTGCTGCTGCTGCTGCTGCTGCTGCTGCTGCTGCTGCTGCTGCTGCTGCTGCTGCTGCTGCTGCTGCTGCTGCTGCTACTACTACTACTACTACTACTACTACTACTGCTGCTGTTGCTGATGATGACGACGACGATGACGATGATTATGACGATGATGATCATGACGATACAGAAATATGTTCCTGAGGAACACCAGAATATTAAATTATTATCATCATTATCCTCATCACCGTCGTCGTCGTCGTCATCATTATTACAATTAATTTCGTATTTTTATTCATATTTATTAATTGTGTGGTTGTAGGAGCAGCTACTAAACATCCCTGGATGGAACTGGTGTAGTGAAGATGACGGTGATGAGGTGATCTGTATCTCTGAACTCCAGATGGCGCTAATGGCTCAGAACTGTTTGGCTCCAGGAATCGTCACAATGTTCTCCAATCTCATCTGTATGAGATCCCCAGAGGTGCGTTAGTATGCGTGCGTGTGTCTATAGATATGACACTGTGTATGCATGTTTGTATGCGTGCGTTTGTGTATGTATGTTTGTATGTATGTATGTATGTATTTATGTATGAACGTATGTATGTACGTACGTATGTATGTATGTATTTCCGTCCGTCCTCCGTCTGTCTGTCTGTCTGTCTGTCTGTCTGTCTGTCTGTCTGTCTGTCTGTCTGTCTGTCTGTCTGTCTGTCTGTCTGTCTGTCTGTCTGTCTGTCTGTCTGTCTGTCTGTCTGTAGATTGACAGACAGATAGGCGGATAGTCAGTCAGTCAGACAGAAAGACAGACAGACAGACAGACACACACACACAGACAGAAAGACAGACAACCAGATAAACAGAAACAGCCAGACAGATGAACACAGAGACAGATAGAGGGATACAGAGGGACAAAGAGAGACAGAGAAGAAACAGAGAAAGAGAGACCGAGAGAGAAGCATATTATATAAACTAAATCGATAGACAGGTATAGGGTCAATATCGATTCCAGGTCATCAACGGAGGCTCAGGCAGGTAGACAATCAGACGGTTACGATGTGATGGTGACGCTATCGTCAATGCGTCAATCGATCGTTGCCTCGCGTGAAACCGTTGAAAAATTTTAAAAGTATCGTAATCAGTGTGAGATGCCTAATCATTTACCGTTACGTTGGGTAAATCATACGCCGTACGACGGTGGGTCAGGAATTTCCGTCGCTTGCGTTTGCTAGTATAGTGTTATAACGAATGAGAGCGCCTCCAATCATTTTAAATTATATAGCGTCTTTAAAGATTAACCATTAGTCGAAAAGGATTGAGTTTAATCTTCGTAGGTCAATATAATATTGATTCTCTTCCCTCAATTATAACACTAATAATAATAATAATAATAATCTTTTCTTTATTGAAGCGCCTGACAAACGCACTGCGCTGTACATTTACATGTTATGCAATTGAAACAATCTTAACTAGTTAACTACTAACAGAACAGACAGCCTGCAATACAACGGCGCTATAATAGCAGCCTACAAAGCATATCCGCCCTACGGGGCTCGAACTCGGTACCTCTCGCTCTCTTCGCCAGCTGTTATCCAACGCGCCACCGGACCCCCCAAATGGTCCAATATGTATAACTAACCTATAGTTTTAATATTATCTAACATTGCCTCAATCTTATCATTAAACATCGAATAGGACATTTAGTTTATCAATGCATACGTTGCTTACTTGTCAGCTTATTTTTAATAAACGAAAATTGATGATTGATGACATGGCAGCCGGAAGATATCATTTAAAATGCAAATCTTTAAACACCTTTAAAGTGTTGTTGTACGAAGCTATATAAATGCATCAAATCATACAACGTCGCTTGGGAGTGTGAAACATATAACAACTTGCTTGTACCAACTCGACAAAAAATTAACTGAAGAAACAAAACTACAGAAGGAAAGGAATTATAATAATAATATTGAAATATTCTTCCTTTATTGAAACCAATGAGATATATTATTAACGCTAGAGGGAACATGACGCATATTCCCTTCGCTAATTTTTGAACGCACAACCATAGATACAATAACACCTTAAAGAGAGTTCCGCAGTTAATGGAAATTGAAATGACGCGTTTTGATTGGTTGAAATTCATGGACGCAGTCAAGCTTAAGCGAGACTTTAATTTCTTTTCGAAGATTACGCCTTAAAAAATTCAAAAGACACAAAATAACAACTTATCCATTAAATAATATTCCAGCTGCCACGTTTTCGGGCTTTAATAAGTTGCTACATCCACACACTACACAATTTAGCCAGCGCTCATTAACATAACTGGTGACGTGTCCACGCATTTCACGTCGATGATGACGTCGGTTTATATTATACGTCTCAACGACCTTAGATACGTCTCTATGCCTAGCTTAAGGGTCACGGCTTCACCATAGATGGTAGATGCGGGGCTCTAGTGATATATTTATATATTATACATCTCTATGATTGAAACAATCCGGTTGACACATCGCAACCGGTACAGTGTACAATTATGCAATTGAAATAATTCACAAGAACGCAAATGACAGAAGACATAAATCTTAACTACTTACAGAACAGATAGCCTGCAAACACAAAGCACGTCCGCCTACGGGGTACCTCTCGCTCTCTACGTCAGTGTGTTATCCAATGCGCTATCGGCCCCCCTACCATCTACATCTACATCATTCATAATAATCGAAATCAGAGGAAAAAACGTCGGCGATAATAAGACATTGCCATTTAGATAACAAACAAAGAAACATTCTCCAAGAAAAAGATAAATTTAAAATTATATACGGTCATGGCATCCACAAGATGTCATTAAACGTAGGATAAAGAAAGGCCTTTTAAACACCTTTAAACCCTTATTAAACGACACTATATTTGAGCGACAACGGCCGCAATACAGTCTCCGAACTCGCAATCGTCTATGTTATAACAGTGTCGTTAAACAGGAACTAACCTAACCAACTTTGATTCATTCATTCATTCATTCATTCAGGGCATTTATATAGCGCCTCTTCAAGAAGCTACTCAGAAGCGCTCCTTGCCCAGCCACGACTAAAGAAAAAAGACTTGAGGGACTTGTAGAACCCTGCCGTTGGCTCACAAGTAAAGAGCGGAGCTTAAGCGGGAGGTCATTCCAGGTGGAATATAATGTCATATGATGACCGTTAGCCTTGGAATGAAACAGAAGTATGTCAGTTTGAATGTCTGATTTGTTCTGTAGTCGTCCGGTCACGTTGAGTGGAAGAAGCACTACAACTATGGCGCTGGACATGAAATCTATTCACAGGAATTGCCTGGACAGTTCGCTGGAATAACCTTCTCAGAGGCAGCTGAGTAAGTATGGTCATCAGTATGTATGGTCATCCATTGAATGATTGATTGTTTGACCTATTGACTGATTGACTGATTGATTGATTGATTGATTGACTGACTGACTGACTGACTGACTGACTGATTGATTGATTGATTGATTGATTGATTGATTGATTGATTGATTGATTGATTGATTGATTGACTGACTGACTGAGGGGCTGAGTGATCGATTGATTGATTTATTGATTGATTGGTGAAAAAATTCATTGAATGACTGACTGACTGACTGACTGACTGATTGATTGATTGACTGATTGATTCGTCCGTCAAGCGCTCACTCATTCGCAAAATTTAATCACGTGCTCATTCGTTCAATCATTCGCTCACTACATCAGTCAATCTCTGAATCACTCATTCGCTCACTAACACACTCAATCGTTAATAAATCACTTAGTCAATCACTCACTTAATCATCCATTCACTCATTCATTCGCTGAATCAATCACTGAATCATTCACTCAATCACTTGCTTAGTCACGCACTCAGCATTCACTAACTCATTCACTCAATGAATTAATCAGTTATGTAATCAGTCTCTAAGTCAGTCAGTCAGTCAGTCTGACGCTAAATCAGACAATCAGCCTGCTACTCATTCATTCGTTCATTCTTTCGTTTGTTCATTCATTCCATCTTCATTCGATGTCTGTTTCAGAATCTGCTTCAAGAACTTCAACGTTCTCCTTGTTGCCGTCGAATGTGAAGATGGACGTGGTCGAACGAAGCTTCGGGTCAACCCGGGTCGCAGCCTCGTTCTCGCCGCAGGCCACATCGGTTTTTTTATAGCGCAAGACCCGAGCGCAATTAAGAAGTAATAATAATTATATATATATATACTATAATAAGACGATTTGTATAGCGCCGTAGCTCAGCCAAAGCCAGAGGAAAGGGCGCTGTACATTAGTTCAAGAAGTTGATGACAGTCACATGTTTGTCTAAAAAGATAGGTCTTGAGCTGTGATTTAAATGTCTCCAGAGATGGCGCATTCTTCACATGGTCGGGAAGACTGTTACATGCAGTGAGTCCAGCAACAGAGAAGGAACAGTCGCCAAACCTCGCAGAAGACCGCGGGACTTGTGACAGGTTTTTTAAGGATCGTACCCGGCATAAAACCACTACACTCGATCTTATTAAATGACTATCTCAAAGGCTTCAATCGCAAGAAAAATTAAAACAGTTGTTTATTCTATACTGTGGACCATCTGTGGTGTACTTTGTATTCTTTTCTTGGTTGGTTGCCTGGGTACGAGCAGTGACGCCGTTTTATTGTATTGTATTATCACAGTGAGCGATATCTCTCTAAAACAATATAATTTGTTTTGTAGTCAACTGCTTATATAGCAAATATACATTCTTTTAAAAAGGTTTCTTAGGGAAGTTTGCGTTAAACTTCGCCACTTCTCGTACTCTGGCAATGCCAGTACCAAGCCTGGTAAATGGAGGAGGGTGACGCTAATCATCTTTGTTATAGAATAGTGTCGTTAAGCTGAAACTACTACTACTAAGTTTGCTTGTTTTTCTTCCACCCCTACAGAGTGACGAAATACCATCGCGGTAGAACTGAGATCACTTCTTCATCGCCAGAGAAAGTTCATCTCATGAAACTCGAGGAATTGCCGAAAGTAACAAGTATAAAGACACAATCAAATCCAGACAAAATTATGATAAAATCGTAATCGTAAATCGGAAACTCGATATTTCTACAGCGCCCACAAAAGCGAAGTCGCGGGAACCAGCTTATTCACAGGCGCTAAATCAAAACAGAATCGATAGGCATGGGGTCAAAATCCAGAGAGTCAGGCAGGCAGACAAACAGGCGGCTAAGGTGGATGATGCTTAGAGTTGAAATGGCGAGGGAGGTGAGGGGAGGAGAAGGAATCGGGATAGGATTTGTAAAAAGCAGTGTTTTCAGTTTTGAGTGGAAGACCTGTGGAGAGATAGCAAGAGGTGAGGTTTTGGTGAGTTCATAGGATGGATCGGATATTTGTCGTAGCACAGGCGGGAGTTTGTTTCAAAGAGGCGGGACAGCTATGGCTATGAAGGATTTGCAAATTTAAGCGATGAGGTGACGGAAGGGCGGAGCAGTGTGAGGGTGGAAGATGAACGGGTTGAACGAAGAGGTTGGACCGAGAACAACTGACGGAGATACGAGGGCTGAGAGGATTGAAGGTGTGTTGTAGGTGAGGGATAGGACTTTATATTCTATTCGTTCAGGAATTTTGAGCCAGTGGTTTTGGATGTAGAGCCATCGCTTGCCGCTATATAAATTGCGAGTGCATTTCAAGTCAAAGTTACAAATAAGGGTAAAGGTATCTGCCATCATTGCAATTTCGCAGGAAGGGGCGCATCCAGGACCAGGTGATTTAGAGGACACGTCATTTCACATGCAAGGCAGCGCTGTGAAGGTCAACGAGAAGTGCGGTCCCTTACAAACCTTTTAAAGCATTTACATTCGCCATATATAAATGATGCGACGAAAATCATTTTATTCATCCTTTTAGGGCAGCAGGACAGTTAATACCTTGACACTTAATACCGCGACACCTAATACCGGACACTAGTCTTAGTCCGCCGACAATTAGTCCCAATGACACTTGATTCCACGGCAATTAATACCGAAGACAGTTCATACCACGACAATTAATTCCACGACATCTGGCATGACATAATACACGTACATCGAGTGTACGATTGAACATGTACGCGTCTCAGATTGTACGAATTTTGTCATAGAATTGCGCGTCTCAGATTGTCTCAGATTGTATGAATTTTGTCATACAATTGCGCGTCTCAGGATTTCAAACCGATTCGATTTTTACGTGACCATGGAACCGATTTTCGGATGTAGTAGTAAAGGGCGACCAACTGTTATGCCTACCTGCATTGGCGTTTGTCCCTCCATGTGATGTGTTAGAAGCATTCGAGCTTCTGGCCGAGAGTATGGTTCCACACGAACATATGAACGAACTGCTAAGCTTCTTTGAGCACACTTATGTCAGAGGGCACCGACTTCGGGGACGCCGAGAGACGTACGGCCCTGCGTTGTTTAACATCATCTTGTGGAACCAGCATGCCGCATCTATCGACAGCATCGCTCGGACGACTAACGTTGTTGAGGGATGGCACCATGGGCTACAATCGCTCTTTCACTGTCATCACCCAACGATGTGGACGTTCCTGAACGGCATCAAGCAAGACATGAACAAGCAGAAAGCCTTGCTACCACAAGCTGCGAGCGGTGTCGTTCATCCCCCAAGAAAGATGTAGGCCTATTCTAGACTGCAGAAACGAGTCGAAGCAGCGGTAGCGTCATACGGAAAAACAGAAATCCTCCTATTCCTTCGGGCCATGTCTCATCTTTCTAACTCGTAACGATCAGAACATAAATAGTGCATGATGCTGTTCAATTGTGATTGCTTTTACTAAATTTAACTAATTCAAACTTCTACTGTTTTTGCTTTTATTTCATTTAACTAATTCAAACTGTGATTGTGATTGCTTTTAAATTGAACTAAATCATACTAAAATTTTGACTTTTTAGCACTAAGTGTCGCGGTATGAAAATTCGTGTGATTAAATGTCGTAGGGATTAAACGTCATCGGGATTAAGTGTGATCGGGATTATTTGTCCGGTGTTAACTGTCGTGGTATTAAATGTCGCGGTATGAACTGTCATTGAACCCCTTTTAGGGCTTCATATTATATTTTGTCGTTGAGGCTTGTCATGCATGAGAAGACGAACAGGGTCTTACACACCTTTTTTAAGGCATAGATTCGCTCTATATATAAGAGGAGAAGATAAGACTTTTGATTGAAGAAGCCAGTTACCAGTATTTTGTACACTATCAATCAATCAGAATCAATCAATCAGAATTTATATAGCGCCCCTTCAAGATCCCTACTCAGAAGCGCTCCCGACCCAGGCCATACGGAAGAATGCAGTCTTCAACAGTTGGTGAAACTGAGAACAGTTTGGAAGGTGTCGTAAATCTAGTGTTAGCCCGTTCCAGGTTGTTGGACCAACCACAGAGAAGGAACGGCTCTGCATTGTTGCAGAGCGGGCGAATGGGACCGCCAGGTCACCGTGGACAGAGGAGCGCAGTGCTCGGCGGTCCGTGCAAGAAGAAAGAGGGTGGCATAGCTCACGCAGGTAAGAGGGTGCCCAGCCTAATAAGCACCGCCACACCAAGGACGCGATCCTGTATGAGATGCGTTGAGGAATATAGAAGTCATTAGAGTAGAATTATAGGTTAGATTAATTTTGTTGATTTCTCGTATAGTTGATTCGGCAACCACACATGAAGATGAAGACCAGTTCGAATATCTCGACGAAACCTTGGCAACTCGACGTAACAGGTCAGTACCTTAATATTTCTTATATTTTTTTATTTGTTTTCTCGTGTTTTTCTCACTTTTAGTAAGACTTGTCTGATGGAATTAATGTGCTTTGTTATGAAACAATTCGCCTGCAACATTTAATCTATTGAACTTTACCACAAACTTATTTATTTATACTCGTGTTTGATTCGGTTTTATACAAGCCGAAACATTTTTAAAAAGGTGTCTAAAACATTTTTTACAAACGACTTCAAGCGGTATGACCACCCTGTCCACTGCTGTCAGTGATCGCTTCAAGTTTGGCATTGTATTGTATTGTATTGTATTTGAACACTTGTTATAGCGCCCCAACCAGATTTCCCATTCAGAGGCGCTCCCGACTACTGCGCGAACGCTGAATCGGAGTTTCACGCCGAAGCGCATGAGCAATTGCAAGTGAAGGACTTGCCCAGGGTCCCTACACGGCGACTTTGAGGTGGATTCGAACCCGCAACCCTCCAGCTGCAAGGCACCGAACATACCCCTAAACCACCGCGCCCCAGTTGTATAATTGTGATGTGTTGTATTGTGTGTTGTATTGTACTCCACGTTTATAATGCGACCGAGCCACCCGCAGTAAAGATCCGAGAAATTAATCTCTGATAAACCGACCCGACCGGGAAGCGAACCCGGGGCGCCGGCGCGGCGAGCGGGCACCAACCCATATCTCGGCCACTCAGGATCCTTAATATAAGAATAAAAATAAATATTAATTTATTTTTATTCTTTACCCAAGGTAGACATGATCCATCAGGAATAAAATTCAAATAGAAGTAAAAAAACAAATTATAAAGGAATCAGGCCTCGTCCCGTGTTATTATTATTATTAATGTTATTATTCTCATTGTTAGTCGTGTTGTTATTATTATTATTATTATTATTATTGTATTATTATTATTATTATTTTATTATTGTTATTATTATTATTATTATTATTACTATTATTATTATTTGCAGCTTTATCATCATCATCATCATCATCATCATCGTCATCATCATCATCCAATTAATAATTATAATTACTACTATTAATTATTAATACTCACCAGTATCACTGTTACTTCCTACCACTATTATTACTACTACTAAAGGTCGACTCAGACTTTCACTCGCCAGAAGACGCGGGTAAAATTGGCAGTGGGACGTGATGGTGCCTTGCATGGCTGCCAAACAGTTAAATTCGACTCATGTAATAACCTGTGATCATCCGTTCATACTATGAATTGTAATTCTGCGGTGCGTCAGTTTGAACTGTAATGAACGAAGATTATTATTATTACTACTAATACCACCACTGCTGCTAATACTACCACTACCATTGCTGCTGCTACTAGGCCTACTAGTACAGTAACTACTATTGCCAGCGTTCTCTGTTGTCTTTAGCTATCGGATAGACGACGCTGGAGCCGGGACCGAGGCGAGCGATCAGGGCAATAACAACGAGGCAGAGACGGGAGAGAGGCTTGACGTGACCGGGACAGTCCACTGGTGCCCTACGAAGCCCATCAAGGACGTCCTTCTGGTAATGATTATTGTTGGTCCAAAACTCAATTCATGGAACTTAATAGCTTCGAATTGACTAATCAGGACCTGGGTTACAACGACAGCACGAAACAGCGAGCGATCAAATGTAATGTAGAGTAATTATGATAAACTCGGCATACAAAACCCAGTTATGGCAGCCTTAAGACGCTAAACAACACAGAACTAGGAATAATCGGGTGGCCGATAGCGCATTGGATAACACGCTGGCATGGAGAGCGAGAGGTTCCGAGTTCGAGTCCCGTATGGCGGATATGCTTTGTAGGCTGCTATTAGCGCCGTTGTATTGCAGGCTGTCTGTTCTGTTAGTAGTTAAGATTTAAATTGCATAACATGTAAATGTACAGCGCAGTGCGTTTGTCAGGCGCTTATTAAAGAAAAGATATTATTATTATTATTATTATTAACAGGCTCCCCTTAGACACCTTTCAATGTCTAATATTTTAGGTTATATAAACCTCAGCGTTGGATTCCGATAATCAATTCTCTTTTCACTTCACCATTGTCCGTTCTATGGTAGTTGACGCCAGTCTCAAGCCTCGATCAAGGAGGTCGACGCTAATCATCTTTGTTGTGACCCATTGTCGTTAAAGAGTAACTAGCTGTAGGCCTTTTACAAATCCGAGTGGAAAATTAGGCGATCATTTGCATTGAAGGTAGATGCTGATGGAAAAGTCGAAACTGGCGACAAAATTAACTGAATTCGTTGCAATAAACAATTCGCTTTCCGTGGTTCAAACGCTACACTGACGTATCACTCTTTCAGCATGTGGAATGATTTAAGTTTTTGTAGAAAGAAAATAGTAACTGACGCAGTGACTACATTTTTGACAGTTTTCAAGCTTTACGTAACAGATACCAAATTGATCAAATTTAATCGATTAATCGAAGTTAAATTTTGGAGAGTCGATTAATTTTTTAGGTCTACCATCCCTAGAAATAATTCATAATTAATTATTCTAAAAAG
This sequence comes from Aporrectodea caliginosa, assembly GCA_020284085.1. Lineage (NCBI taxonomy): Eukaryota > Metazoa > Annelida > Clitellata > Crassiclitellata > Lumbricidae > Aporrectodea > Aporrectodea caliginosa. Next base: position 2,219,463 of record JACEVL010000015.1, read on the forward strand.
AGGAAACACCGGATTGTTTCAAAATCTTTGTTCGAATACTAATATGCTGCAAGAGTTGAGTTATCTCAGTATACCGACAGAAAACATCTGAATGGGTTTGATTATCGCGAAATTTGCACTTTTAAATAAATTCTATCCATGAAAATGAACTTTAACTGAGCACATTTGTTAAAGTTAACAACGTTGACTTACTTTTTCGGTGGTAGGCCCTACCGTAATTCGCAACAAATAAGGCTTTATTTCTCGGCTATTGTATTACGAATATTACTTATGCAATATGCGGTCCTAAAACAATGGAAGTATCCAGAAATTACCCTCTTTTCAAACGAGTGTATCAATTATTATGCAAGCGGCAAGCCTCTGACTTTGACACCTTTAAATAAGTCTTCATGTCGCTATATCAGATGCAACTGAAAAATTGCATTATCTATATGTCACATAAGAGATGACGTCAAAGTTATTGTTAATTAATTTCACTTATACATTTATTTTATGTATGGGTGGATCCAGAGTTTAACGACATCTTATCACATCAAAGGCCGTTGACGTGGACAGAAATAATTTTTATAATTCGTTTCTATAGCATAATACAGCTCTGTGGTAATGCCATATATGCAGGTCTAACTCATTCCTGCATACATCGGCTTCAATTAGTTTTGAATGCTGCGGCTTGGCTGATCGGCGGCATTCCTAAATTTGGCCATATAATATATCCAGGTTCATGTGGGAGGGTCTTCTTTGGTTACCTATGCAAAGCGCAAGATCTAGATGCGTATGCGCAATTGTCTAGCGGCTCTGTTCCATCTTATCTCAAGGAACTAGGTGTCTCAGAATCTTCAATACCTGGTCCCAGGTTTCTCCTCTCTGCCACGCAAGGCGGCTTGGTTGTTCCACTAGCCCGAACTTCCACGGTCCAACAAAGGAGTTTTGATATGGTCGGCCCATCCTCCTGGAATAAGTTGCCTCACAACCTGCGATATGAACGCATCAGCCTCTCTTTGCCTCTTTCCTCTAGCGCTAGAAGACCATTTTATTCAATCGTTATTTCATTGTGTTAGGTCAGGAGCGCTTCTGATGAATCTCTCTTTGAGTGGCCCGCCATAAAATCATTTGCAACTACAACAGAATATCCCAAGTTGTTCAGGATTCATTCATCATGGCGCAGATATTTTTGTACATATAGGATGAATACAGAGCTTTAAAAAGGTGTGTAACAGACTGTTCTATAATCAGTTGGCATTACATCCCAGACAGCAGCGTTTTTGGGCCATGAGCTTACCTTTAATGCCAGTTACCATTAATTGCACCATGCGGACCACTGTTGGCCCGCATAAAAATTCAGCGTTAGGGACTTCTTCAGGGTACAAATGCATGCAAGGTAGCCAATTCAGAGCTGTAATATGCCAAAAATAATCTTTGTCGGCGGCAACGGCCTGTGTTGTCATAAGCTGCCGTTAAACTGTGGATCCAATCCAACTCGGAGGTAATCGTTCGCTGCGTTATACTAGGGAATCAACGTTAATAAAAGGGCCCTTCAAGCCACAGGACGTTGCTAAACACTATAATGCTATAATGACGTTTACAACTGAACACCTTCGTGTACATTATTGCTGTTTATCAGGAATCTTTTCATTTTACATTGAAAAATTTATGTGTGATAATTGCTGCAAAACAGTGTATAATTTTCCTGAAAGACCGTCTTACAGTAGGCTATGTTATCTTATGCAAGTAACATTGAAATTAGTATCTGAACTATAATATTATGCTACTAAACAATGAATATTAGTGACATTGTAAAGTACTGTTTAGATGCCTCTAACTCTATCAATTTTGTCTAAACTGTATTGTACATAATTTTGAATTGTCGTCAACGGCCTTTGATGTCATATGATGACGTTAAACCATGGAATAAAAAAAAAAAAATTTATAGTATACATCCACACGGAAACTTTATGATCGTGGCGATGGTATTAAACATCGGAATCTACTTGTGAACTTAGTAAAAATTAACAACAGAGGATAATTAAATTTAATTCTGTCACTGATCGTACTCTTTCAGTGCCAGTCCCAAGCCTGGATGAAGGAGGAGGGCGACGCTAATGATCTTCGTTATCACACAGTGTCGTTAAACTGAAACTACTACTAGGAAAACGTAAAGCTTTTTTAATATCGACGTCAACGCCCTTTGATGCTAAACAATGCCAAATCGAGCTGGCATTCCCTTCTATATATAATACATATGGCTATTGTAGCAAAAAAATTATATGTATGTATGTATGTATGTATGTATGTATGTATGTATTTATGTATGCATGTATGTATGTATTTATGTATGTATGTATGTATGTATGTATGCATGTATGCATGCATGTATGTAACTATGTATGTAGGTATGTATGTATGTATGTATGTATGTACGTACGTAGGCCTATGTATGTATGTATGAATGTAATACATTTATGTAATACATATAATTTTATTTCTATATTTCTATAGGATGAGGTGTCCGTGAGAGATCATGACTTCCAGAACCACGTCATCTTCATCCTACGTTCGGGCAACGACGGAGAGACCGACAGTGGCGCCGCCAGTCTTCTCGGTCTCGGCAGTTTCGTTTCCCCGCTGAGAGCCAGCTCACTGGTCCACGATGAGCTCAAGGACGTCGTCTTCTACACCGATGTTGGGACACTCGAAGGCGACTGGAATGACCTTGCCAACTTCCCAAGGCTCTTCATCTACCAGGTAAGATCCGAAAACGATCTGGGAGAAAAGGCGCTATATAAGTGGCCAAATGCGCACGCATCAGTGTATGTGAGAGTCACTGATAGAGATAAACTCCTCTGGTTTCAACAACAGTAAGACCGTGCCTCATAATATCCTGTAGCACCATTGTGCGTTGCAGATCACTTTCACTTATAAGCCGAAGCTCACGTTTAAAAGAGGTTTGTAATTATTCTCAGCAGCTCTCGCCGTATTTATTAGCGTTTCAATCACAGTGGAATCTTTTATTGTATTGTATTGTATTTTCGTTTGATCAATCAAAAGGAGCAGAGAGGATGATCCTTTACTTGTAATTAGTTTCAGTTATTTAAATTTAGATGTTCAGTTCAGTTTAAGTTTTGTTTAGTTTGTGCCAGAAAAACTCACCACCTATTGTAAAAAATGCAGGGCCACTTTCTCTTATAGGTTGCGTATCATGTTTAAAAGAGGTGTGTAATTATTTTGAACAGTTCCTAGAGCTGTAGTATGCCTAAATAATTTCCGTCGACGGCAACGGCCTTTGTTGTCATAAGCTGTTGTTAAACTACGAATTCATCCAGTTCCTACTTTTTATTTGGTATAATACAACTTACTTGCCTTTATGAATTCCGTTTAACGACATCTTATGGCAACAAAGGTCGCAGATAGTGCATGATAATAGTAGATTACACACCGCCGCTCGCCTAATAAAAGATCTTGGTCCAAGAGATCACATCACGCCTACACTGCAACAACTTCACTGGCTTCCCATCCGCGCCCGTATCGCCTTCAAAATCTGCCTCCTCATGTATCACATTCACTCTGGAACCTCTCCCTCATACATGGCATCCATGGTCACGCCATGTTCACTTTTCAATACTAGAGGACTCCGATCGTCGACGAGAGGGGATTTCACCGTACTTCGCACAAACCGGAAGTTTGGAAACCGTGCTTTCTCTACCTCAGGACCCTTAGAATGGAACCGTCTTCCAGCTTCAGTTCGACAGTGCATATCTGTCACACAGTTTAAAACAAAATTAAAAACTTATCTGTTCACCTTGCACTATGACTAAGAATGTAGCGAAACGCGCTCTCGTGCAAGACTTTTGTCTTGTTAAAGCGCGCTATAAATTTTCATTTGTATTGTATTGTATAGATATCGCATACAATGCCTAAAGGAGTCAATGATAGATAATCAACCAATAATTATTGGTGGTAGTCAGTGCGACCACTGCTTGGGATTTTTCCCAAGATCTTGGGATTTTGGGGGTCCCACTTCGGATCTGGAGATTTTGCATAGCAATCTTGGCAGTTTTGCAGAAGTCTACAGACTAGTTTTTACCGTACTTTGCAACAGTGGCAGCGAATCAGATAAGAAAAACTCGCTCAGTCTGAAAGACTTTTTATTAGCATTGTTAATTCGATGTTATGCTCCGGTTTTTTCTTTGCGAACTAGGCATGAACTAGGCATTTTTGTGAATAATTGTGAATGTTAAAAGTTAAAACGCGTTTCATATTTCATCAAAACTTGTTCCTTTTCGGTAACTTGGGATTTTTTGGTACACTTTTGGCCAAAATCCCAAGAGCTTGGGATTTATAAAAATGGAGAGTGGTCGCACTGGTGGTAGTAATAGTAGTAGTTTCAGTGTAACGACACTATGTGATAACAAAGATTATTAGCGTCACCCTCCTTCAATCAGATTTGGGACTGGCACGTTGCACGAACGTGCAGTAATGGACTTTTCGAAGAAACCGATTGGATAGCGTGTCCTACACCTATATAGCCTCGATTAAAAACATTTGAGAGGTGTCTAGTAGATTTCAATGAAAGAGATTTAACGTATCAGCTACAGCGTTCTAAGCTCATATAGCAATGTTTAATAACGTTTTAAAGGTGTCTAATGAGAGCACTCTGCCATAGGCTTCTGTGTCCCAATAACATTTCCCACGACTTCCCGTCCAGAATAGAATGAAGTTAAAGTCTGCTTCTGGGGTGGACCTTGCTCCTGGAACAGTCCTGTTGCATTTAACTGTCTTCACTCTTCAGCAAATTTTATCAAAACTGTTGTTAAACGAAGTTTCATAAAATCAGTTAGATAGTTATGGGTGCACGCGTTTTGAGGCTCTATATTAAAGTTCTTGATGCGTGCATACCTACTTCATGTGTAAATGAATACGTGTAGGCCCTATAGGGCCTACACAGTAGCACAGACCTTTTATACACAGGACTGGAAACTCTTTATACAACGTTGTATGACTAGCTTTGGGGCGATAATCGAGAGTCCTGAAAATGTCGCAACTTGTTTACATAACAAACGCATTCACTTAATTATATTGCATTAAGCAAATATAAATATACATAGGGCCTACAGTTAGAGATTTAAGGCGTTTAGAAATAGAAAATATGCTTTGAAATTTGCGATAAATCATGCATTTTAGATTTGTTACATTTGAACAATCATGAATTTTATATTTGTTTCTATTATCCAGCGAACTACAGGCCTATATAGCCCTATAAGCTATCTGTTAACACGGAATTCGGGCTTTCGAATATTAATTAGGCGCAACGTGAATTGTGACGTCAGCGAACTTCACATACTACATAGAAAATTATTTAATAGTTAGTTCATTATTTACAATTAATAAAATACAATCATTTAAAACTAAAGCATTTGAGCATATTGAAATTTACGATAATTACACATATAGTATATTACAGACATATGCGAAGCTCCGCCCCTTTCTGTGTAATTAGGTCAAAAAGCGCCACCTGGCTGCTCTGGGGTTAGAAACTTCGCGTGGATGGCATTATTATATAAGAAGGATGGGAAGAGGAATGAGGAGGAGGCCAAAGAGTGCAGAGGACGGGAAGAGGAAGGAGAGGAAAAGGCCAAAGAGTGCAGAGGACGGGAAGAGGAAGGAGGAGGAGGCCAAAGAGTGCAGAGGACGGGAAGAGGAAGGAGGAGGAAAAGGCCAAAGAGTGCAGAGGACTGGAAGAGGAATGAGGTGGAGGCCAAAGAGTGCAGAGGACGGGAAGAGGAAGGAGGAGGAAAAGGCCAAAGAGTGCAGAGGACTGGAAGAGTAATGAGGTGGAGGCCAAAGAGTGCAGAGGACGGGAAGAGGAAGGAGGAGGAAAAGGCCAAAGAGTGCAGAGGACGGGAAGAGTAATGAGGTGGAGGCCAAAGAGTGCAGAGGACTGGAAGAGTAATGAGGTGGAGGCCAAAGAGTGCAGAGGACAGGAAGAGGAATGAGGAAGGAGGCCAAAGAGTGCAGAGGACGGGAAGAGGAAGGAGGAGGAGGCCAAAGAGTGCAGAGGACAGGAAGAGGAAGGAGGAGGAAAAGGCCAAAGAGTGCAGAGGACAGGAGGAGGAGGAGGCCAAAGAGTGCAGAGGACGGGAAGAGAGGAAGGAGGAGGAGGCCAAAGAGTGCAGAGGACTGGAAGCGTAATGAGGTGGAGGCCAAAGAGTGCAGAGGACGGGAAGAGGAATGAGAGGAAAAGGCCAAAGAGTGCAGAGGACGGGAAGAGGAAGGAGGAGGCCAAAGAGTGCAGAGGACGGGAAGAGGAATGAGGAGGAGGCCAAAGAGTGCCGGGAAGGAGGAAGGAAGGCCAAAGAGTGCAGAGGACGGGAAGAGTCCTCTGCACTCTTTGGCCAAACTTCCTCCTTCCTCTTCCCGTCCTCTGCACTCTTTTGGCCTCTGCACTCCTCCATTCCTCTTCCCGTTCTCTGCACTCTTTGGCCTCCTCCTCATTCCTCTTCCTGTCCTCTGCACTCTTTGGCCTTCTTCCTCCTCCTTCCTCTTCCCCGTCCTCTGCACTCTCTTGGCCTTTTCCTCTCTCCTTCCTCTTCCTGTCCTCTGCACTCTTCCCTTCCTCTTCCTCTGGCCTCTTCCTCCTTCCCTTCCTGTCCTCTGCACTCTTTGGCCTTTTCTCTCTCATTCCTCTTCCTGTCCTCTGCACTCTTTGACCTTTCCTCTCCTTCCTCTTCCCCTCCACTGCACTCTTTGGCCTCTTGCTCCTCCATCTTCTTCTCCTCCTGGTAATCCTCATTCCTTCTTCTTCTTCTCCTCCTCCTCCTCCTCCTATTCCCTGTCCTCCTGCACTCCTTATCCTCCTTGTTTCTTCTTATTCCCCGTCATTTCTCTTCCTACACCTCATCTTCCTTATATTCCTATTAAGACTCCTACACTTCTTCTCTTCCTAATTTCCCTTCTCCTGTATTTCCTATATTTCACACTCCCTCCTCCTCCTCCTCCTCCTCCCTCCCTAATCATCATCCTCCCTCCTCCTCCTCCTCCTAATCATCATCCTCATCATCCTTCTTCTTCTCCTCTTCCCCTCCTCCTTCTTCTTCTATTCTTCCTCCTCCATCTCCTTCTTCTCCTCCTCTTCCTTCTTCTTCTTCTCCTCCTCCTCCGTCTTCTTCTACTTCTTCTCCTCCTCTTCCTCCTCCTTCTTCTCTTCCTCTTCCATCTCTTCTTTCCTTTCACATTATAGTAAGTATTGCTACAGTAAACGACAGCGCAACCCTTGTGATTAGACGCCATCGTCGTCTTTCTAACCCCAGCGTCGGTAGGTGGCAGGACGTGTTACCATTGATTACAGAAATTTGCACGTTAAGAGGGTTGAGCTTCGCATATGTCTATAATATACTATATGTGATAATTATATCATTGGGTTTCTATTTTCCGTCTGCAGCGAACTAGATCTGTACACACGGACCTTCGGCTGTTGAATATTCATAAGTGCGCCATGGTCATCGTGACGTCAGTGACGGGAGCGTCCCTCATTGACGGAACGTTGGTCGATAAGAGAACCATTCTGACGACTATGAACATCCTTAGCCTTCAGAAACTGGAAGAGAAAGTCGGCGCAATTGGAGGTATTGAAAGACCACACGTATTTAATTAACAAGACATGCGAAGCTCCGCCCTTTTTGTGTAATTAGGTCAAGAAGCGCCACCTGGCTGCTGGGTGGTTAACAAAATTTGAAGTATATTTGGAGAGACTGGCTTCTTATCATAGCATCTGAGTAACTGAGTAAGTAAGTTTTCACCGCTTCCCTCCAAATTGAAGCCTTACCCCTTCAACAGTAGCCTAAGGGAAACAGTAGCCTATATGGGTAGAGTAGGCCTACTAAAGTTCAACTCGCCTTACCAGCTTCTCTCTCAGCCTCTCTTTCGCTCGTGAATAAACTGGAGCCCTTCGAGTAACGCTTTAGAAATCTGGAGTTGACAATTACGATTAAGTAAATAAGTAAGAAAGTAAGTAGGTTTGTTATTATCGCGACGCAAAATCTCGCGTTCTTATGCTATATAGGCCTTATGCCCGATGTTGGTAACAGTACATGTAAGTTCCTGAAAGACAGGAATAGTTCGCTCACCCGCAGCAGTGGAATGATGGAATCTGATGCAACCGAATCTTGAAGGACTGCCTAGCATCAGCTGTAAGGGATTGTCCTGCGTATAGCCTACCCTATCTGATCTTAAATGCCACAACTGTATTTTACAGTGTTCTCTTACAGTGTTGACGAACCCAGACACCTTCCGAAAGCAGATTGCCATCGGCTGCGACTTCCCAATGTTGGCTCAGCTGGGTATGTAATGTAACCATAAATATATATATATATATATATATATATATATATATATATATATATATATATATATATATATATAGGTTTATATATATTATTTATAAGTTATATAATATGTCATAAATATATTATATAGGCTATGATGTAATCTGCATACACATTGGACAATGTGGTCGAATGCAGGATGTGTTCTACTATATACCAATGGTGGCTGATGAAGATATTTTAATCTCGGGCTAACACGGTCCGTAAACGGGGACCTAAAATGGCGTAGCACTCATTCAAACGGGCAGCGATAATAGGAAGGAGCTCACCTGATCAATTCATAGAACTCTGTGCAGGTTCGAGTTCCTATAATGCGGGAGCTATATAAAAGCATTTACATTTACATATTTTTTTCTGTATCAGAGTTGGACGCAAGTGTTCCGTACATTGATGACGATGATGACGATGACCCTTCGTTGCCTCTCTTCCAGACGACGCCCTATGTCTGCGGTCGGGTTCTACTGGCCAGCGTTCTCGATTCAGTCGTATCAGCCGTGAGTAGCAGGACATCAACACCTATCCTTTTAAACAGTCACATGACTATAATACGACGATTTGCAAATTGTCTTGTCATCATCATCATCATCATCATCATCATCATCATCATCATCATCATCATCATCATCATCATCATCATCATCAAATTTGTTCGTGACAATTTCCTGAGTATTTGTAATTTTACAGTACGTCGCTATTTTTAATGTTCCTACCTTTCTTTTCTTTATTAAAAAAGCAGTTCCTTATCCTTAAGATATGCTTAGAGGCAGCCACGGGCATAAAGTGTTAGCTACTTCATTTTCTTAGCCTCGGCGTAGGGCAGTTGGCCAATCCTCTCTCTGTCTCTCGCCTATATTATACACTGACGAAGTTGTTTCTACACAACAGGCTTTTCTGAACGGGAAAGCTCTGGCGCTAATACGCGCCCTGGTGACGGGAGGTGAGAGCAGCGACCTGGAGAAGATCATGGCGGATGGCGTTGGGATCGTACGGAAGGCGAGGTCCGCCCAGTCCAACACAGCCAGGAAAAGATCGTCACTAGCGCTTCTCAGCCTTGCCTACGGACCACTGGAAAGCCTCCAGGTAGAACATTTTTACCTTTTTCCTCCGTTAAATATCATTCTATTGTTAACTTCTATCGCACAAAGAATCAAACAATGGCGCAATCGTATTTCGAAGATATTTAGATGTTCGGTTCACTAATTTAATATAAGCTTAATGTAATGTGATTAGTAACTTATATAGCGCCGCTCACAGCAGAGAACATTCAGTAGCGCTCCCAGCGCGACTACCCCCATAGAAGAAATAGGTTTGAGGAGAGATAGAGATGTAGGAACAGATCCAGAAAAAATGAAAACACGTAAAGAGGACTAGAGGGAGAGAAGCAGAGTATTGTTGATAAGTAGTAGTTTGAGTAGTTTCCTTGAGGTTCTATATAAACGCTTGATTGACTGAATTAATTCATACATTCCGAAAATTTATATATCGCCTCTTCAAGAAGCCTACTCAGCGAGAATGAATAAGCGATTTGAAAATGGTCTCAAGTTGTGAATGAAATGACATAAATTAGGCCTAACTAAGTACTTTCGAGAATTCATCAGCCACCCCGCTCTACCTGATCCTCCTTCAATCTCCCTCTCTCCCGCCCCCTTCCCCAGTCACTACTCGTCTCAAATTCTCCAACCGATCCTTATACATTCGTTCGTTCATTAATATAGCGCCTTTACAAGGAATCTACTCAGGAGCGCTCCCAGCCCAGCCACGGCTTATCCCACACCGCACCTCGTCTCTGGAACGACCCTCCCTGAATTCCGCATAATTTATTCTCAGTTCTTCCACCAATACCACCACTCATCCACCATCATCTGCATCAGGAATTCAGGATCCTTTACCCATCACCCCACAGGCTTTCCACCTCAAACTGAAGTCTCACCTCTTCAAGAATTCCTACCCTAATCCATCCGATCCAAGTTTTCTCACCCTCAATGAAACCCACCTTAGCAACTCCTCTCTCTGGTCTCTCTGGCAACCTGGTTCGACCTTCACCTGGACCTCGATCTCTGGACAACCCCTCTGATACGACGCAGCGCTCGTTAATTAGCTGGTGCCTCTGCCACCCCTTTAGAAATCTGGAGCTTACAATTACGATTTGATTTTTGTAGAGCTGCACGGAATACGGTGAGCTGTTGATCAACTCGTTGCGAACCTTTGGCCTGCTCTGCCTCGGCGTCTACCGTCTCCTGGATCCGGACTCAAAGGACCCCAAACACCAGAAGCGATACGTCATCACTAGTCCACCTTACACGTTCAAAATTCTTCCGTCAGACAAGGTGAGCCGACAAATTTTGAAACGTGGAGTCCAGTTACGGGTTATTATTATTATTATTCCACAGTTTTACGTCGTCTTATGACATCAAAGGCCGTTGACGACTGTTACGGGTTAAATAAGTATACGTTGTATATAGAGCGCTGAGAATAGTGTGTTTAAAGGTGTCTAAATTCAAATATGAAAATCTTAGATTGTTATTACAAATTAAGAGAGCCTGTGAGCCGACAAATTTCAGAATCCAAAGTAAATTGAATTACATATTATGTGTGTATTTCCTTTTTAACTACTAGCTGTGTGGTAACAAAGACCATTAGCGTTGCCCTCCCCCTTTATCCAGGCTTGGGACTGGCACTGTCAGAAAGCGAACAGTGGCGGAGTTCAATTACATAGTAAGCGAGTATCCGACATTATATACATATTTTTTTAAACCACAGTTTCACGTCGTCTTATGACATCAAAGGCCGTTGACGACATATACATATTAAGCGAGTATGCGGTATATATAACGTTGACAAAACTTGTTTTAAAGGTGTCTAACAGAACACTTAGTTTTATCAGTAGATTCAACGTATATATATATATTCGTTCAGAGACTGTTGGAAAGGATTGCTCTAGGTAACCTAGGCGTGTGATTTAATGACAATCTGCATAACGACCCAGTTCGCCAAAATACTTTTGTAGGGGGGGCTTTACAACATCAGTAGTCACTGCAAGTGCTAATGAGTGTGCTAATTTTTATGTATAGATGGGTTCAAAATTAACGTTTCTTTAATATTCCATTGTTTACTGACATCTTGTGGCAGCCGTTGAGTTTTAGGTCTACCCGGCCTTACAGAGAAGCAGTAGTTTTCTGAGTTTAACGACATATTATGGCTACCAAGCCTTTTTGTTGCCCTCCTTCTTTTTCCAGGCTGGAGACTGGCTCTGGTGTCACCATGGCCAGTGTCGGAGTTCCGAACTTACAGAATACTTGGTTTTGCTATAATTGTCATTAATCTACCGATTAATTTGACCGTATAACGATGCTGTGTCATGACAAGGACGATTAGCGTCGCCCTCCTCATTTGTCCGAACTTGGGACTGACACCACTAAGTACAACAAATCCAAAACCGATTGGAAGGATCCAGAGTTTAACGACATTTTACGAAATTAGTTTAAACAGCTCTAAACACAGTTCTTGTGTGGCCCGATAGCGCATTGGATAACATCTGGCGTAGAGAGGTACCGAGATCGAGCCCCGTAGGGCGGATAATTATGCTTTGTAGGCTGTTAGCGCCGTGTATTGCAGGCTGTCTGTTCTGTTAGTAGTTAAGATTTATGTCTTCCTGTCATTTGTGTTCTTGTGAATTGTTTCAATTGCATAACTGTACACTGTACCGGTTGCGATGTGTCAACCGGATTGTTTCAATAAAGGAATTATTATTATTATTATTATTATTATTATTATTATTCAACAATATTTATTCTCTCAATCAATCAACATCAATACATCAATAGACAAGCTGTCGTCTGAAATTAACGTCATCAATGCCGTTTGTGTCACATCTCCTTAGGTCTGGCTCCGCTAAAGTGCCGCGGAAAGCCACCGAGTTGAACCGCTGGACAGTTATAGAGAGACGCTGCAGCAAGAAGCAGGTCTCTCTGGTGTCTCCTGTGGACAGCGTCAGACTACGACCTAGATCTGATATAAAGTTTTGGCCAGTGGTGTTAATTGGACATAAGGTCTCGAGAGCAAGAGGCACGAAAAAGTGCGTGTTCAAAAGTGCATTGTACTTGGTCATTTTCCTGTCCGTGGCGATCTCGGCTGCCGCGCCCGCCGTCGCTGCCGTGGCCTGGATGTATGATGGTGCAAGGGTATCTACAACCGTCGCGTCCCACACCAGATGGCGACCCGCGCGCCATGGGATCATTGTTAGGCCGTCTGGTCTTCTGCCGTCCGTGCGAAGTAGACCTGGTGGTTCCTTTATTGATGGAATTCCAGCCTTCGAAAGGGAGCGATGTATAATGTCATTGATAGTGTTATGTCTGGCTATTCGGCCGAAGCCTAGAGAACATGAAAGGCCGTGGCTACCTCTGGCGTCGATTCGGGCTCCACAAGCGCATGTGTGTGGTTCGCATATTGTGGCCCCAAGGCGCAAGCCGACCGCCACCCGAACGTCCTCGTTGTCCAGTCGCAGCCCACATGCTGTTATTGGTAAGGCATTATTATTATTATTATTATTATTATTAATATTATTATTATTATTATTATTATTGACAAATTTATTTCTTCATAAAACCAACAAACTTATTACAGACTGATTAAAAATGGCTGTTTCAATAATTTTATACGCCGTCATTCAGTCCTGGGCTACTGCAGTCCGCTGTGACTAAAACAGACAGTGAGTTTCCAATCTGTAGGGCGACCGATAGGCGTTGCAGCAGATTATTATTATTATTATTATTATTATTATTATTATTATTATTATAATGCATCTTCCACGATTAATCATTAAATAAGTATAGTAATCCTTTATTTGCAGCTGACAATCGCCCGTTTATGCACCAGCTCGTGCGTTACATGGCGATGAAGCGAAAATGGGATTTATATAACGTCGTGAATATGCGATTTAAAGGTGTCTCGTCTGCGCACGCTATTATTCGTCCTAGCGACTGGCGTTTACGAAATCCAACGTCGGCCAGGACTGTTAACGTTCACCTTATACGTCCACCTCATAATAATAATAATAATAATAATAATAATAATAATAATAATAATAATAATAATAATAATAATAATATTAATAATAATAATAATAATAATAATATAATCTTTTCTTTATTAAGCGCCTGACAAACGCACTGCGCTGTACATTTACATGTTATGCAATTGAAACAATCTTAACTACTAACAGAACAGACAGCCTGCAATTATACAACGGCGCTAATAGCAGCCTACAAAGCATATCCGCCCTACGGGACTCGAACTCGGTACTTCTCGCTCTCTACGCCAGTTGTTATCCAATGCGCTATCGGGCCCCCTTATACGTCCACCTTATAATACAGCGCTGGTGTGAAGAGCAGAACATCAATTAGGAAGCGGGATCGATACCTGCTACCCTCCCTAAAGTCCACTCAGGCTGTCATTCGCTAGATGGCGTTGGTAAAATGAGTAGTAGGACGTGATGGGCACTTTGCATGGCTGCTATACAGTTAAATTCGACTCCTGTAATTATTTGTAATCATCCGTTCATACAGAATTGTAATCATACTGCGTTTGTCGGTTTGAATTAATAAAGTATATAATTATTATGATTATTTTATTATTACTATTATTATTTATTTGCATCTCATAAACTTTCGGTCACGTAGTATTATGTATATTGTATAACACCTTATATCACAACATCAACATAGCGAACAAACTAAAATGGGAGTCATATAATGTCTTCAACACACTATTTAAAGGTGTCTAACCAGCGCACACTATCATTCTTCATATCGACTGGCGTTTACGAAATGCAACGTCGGCCAGGACTGTTGACGTCCACCATATACGTCATTAAAATTGACGAAATCGTAATTAATGACCAGAAACTGTTGTGATTAATAGTATCTAGTCTTTAACAACATCTTGTAGTTGCAGGGCCGTTTACGTCGACCTTACCTAAGGGCCTATCCTAATACTTCTTATACAATGCTGCGATTATGGTTAGCCTATGTTTAGTATGCTGTGTGGAAAGGAAGCTATATTTAGATGAATGGTAAATTTTCATTACTATTAACGACATCGAATCAAAATAGTTTGAACTGGTTTGATGTGTTGCAATATTATTATTGATGTTTTGATAACACTGATTAAACGAAAATGGGACTCATAATAATGATATAACATCGTAAATACGCGATTTAAAGGTGTCTAACAAAAGCACAATGTTATTCTTCCTGTCGACTGGTTTCTTACGAAATTTTACGTCGGCCAGGACTTTTACGTCAAACTTATAGTTCACTAAAATTCAAGCAATCGAAAATAACCAGAAATTGTTGCGATTAGGCTAATAAGGTCAACAAAATCCCGTTGTTGCCAGGGCTGTTGACGTCCATTACCTTATCCTAATACTTCTTATGCAACGCTAGGCCTACGATGTTTAGCACGACGTGTGATAGTCGTACGTAATACTAGTTCTAACTTTATATAGCGCCATTTTATAGAGACTCAACATAGGCTCTCCCGACCTGGCAAAATGTAACCACGATGGAAGAGAATGGTATTAAAGCACTTGCGGACAAGAGACATAAGGAGAGGCTGAGAAGTTCATGCCGCAAGAGGTTGTGGAGCTTATTCTATGAGGATGGAATCATGGGCGTAGCCAGGCAAAAAAATATTCGGAGGGGGTTTTAAGATTTTGGGGTTTTCCATTGAAAATCGTCGCAAAAGTCCAGGTTTTTTGCATTTTGCATGTAAAAGCAAATAAAAATATTCTGAAACTTATTGGGGGCGGGGTTTGAACCCCTAAAACCACCCCCTAAATACGCCCATGGGATCGATGAACCGACCACAGCAGAACTTTCTATCTTGTAACATCAAAGGCCGTTGATAGCCCTATCAATAGGAACAAATTTCTTTGAACATTTGCAACCGTTCGTATGACATGTCATATCCTAAAGTAGGTTTTATTACGGACTGTTTGGTTAACGACACTGTGTCGTATTAAAAACGACTAATTGGCGTCGCCCTCCACCTTTATCCAGGCTTGAGACTGTCACTACCAGAATAGCCTACGTACAGTGGCGGAGTTTCTGATACGACGCAGCGCTCGTTAATAAGCTGGTGCCCTGCTCTTAGCTTTATAGTAGCGCTTTAGAAATGTGGGGTGAGCCGACAAACTTCGAAATATGACGTCAGGTTGCGGATTAGACAAGTATACGTTATATATAGCGCTCAGAATAGTGTGTTTAAAGGTGTCTAAATTCAAATTTGAAAATCTTAGATTGTTGTTACAAATTAAGCGAGCCTGTGAGCCGACAAATTTCAGAATCTAATGTGCATTGAATTACATATTAAGCGAGTATGCGTTATATAATCGTAATCGTAATCTCCAAACTTCTAAAGCGCCACTCGAAAGCCAAGCGCAGGGCACCAGCTTATTCACGAGCGCTGCGTCTAGTCAAAAGGGTTATCCGAGAGAGTAGTCCGAAGGAGGTCCGAGTCCGGTTTCCAGAGGATCAGAGGGGTAAGAGTAGCTGCTAAGGTGGGTGTCGTTTAGGTCGAGAGTTTGAAGGTAGGTGATCAGTTGAGTCGGGGTAAGAGTTCTTGAAGAGGAGAGACTTTAGTTTCGAGTGGAAAGCCTTGGCAGTGATGGATAGAGGAGCCTGATGCGGATGATGGTGGGTGATTGGAGATGATGGTTGAGGAACCGAAAAGTGCGGAATTCAGGAGGTAGGTCGTTCCAGAGACGTGGTGCAGTGTTGAATATTGCTCGGTTGGAGAATTTGAGATGAGTAGTGACAGGAGGTCGAGAGAGAGTGCGAATGGAGGATGATCGGGTAGAGCGGGTTGGCTGGATGGTGAAGAGGTCGCGGAGATATCTGGGCTGGGAGCGTTGTAGAGAGTTGTAGGTTAGTGATAGGACTTTTGAAGTGAATTCGCTCTGTGATTTTTAACCAATGGACTCTGGAGTGATTTGAGGATGGAGTGATGCAAATATATAACGTTGACAAAACTTGTTTTAAAGGTGTCTAACAGAACACCTAGTTTTATCAGTAGATTCAACGTATATATATATTCGTTTATTGAGAAAAACAATCTAAAAAAACGCAGAAATGCTAACATAAGTGATAATGAATAATTAAGGTTCATTAGAAAGTCTTAGAATAAACTAGTAAATATTTTTATATAATGATCTGGGAATAAATTGAGTGTTGTCCTTGGGTGGGAGAGTATGGTTGTGTGCTCTAGGTCTTAATTGGTGAGAGGAGAGGGGTCGGAGTGGAGGTAGGAGTTGGTGAAGTACATGCTTGGGGTTGTGCAATATGGAGAAAAGGAGTTTTGCATCAGCTATAATTATTGGCAAGTTCAGAGACTGTTGGAAAGGATTGCTCTAGGTAACCTAGGCGTGTGATTTAATGACAATCTGCATAACGACCCAGTTCGCCAAAATACTTTTGTAGGGGGAGGGTCTTTACAACATCAGTAGTCACTGCAAGTGCTAATAAGTGTGCTAATTTTTATGTATAGAGGGGTTCAAACGTTGAGTTGTAGGCCTACCCGACCTTACAGAGAAGCAGTAGCCTATAGTGTCCTGAGTTTAACGATATCTTATGGCTGCCAGGGCTTTATTCGTTGCCCTCCTCCTTTTTCCATGCTTGAGACTGGCACTAACTGGCACTGGTGTCACTACGGGCAGTGTTGGAGTTCCGAACCTACAGAATAATAATTAATTATTATTGGTGTTGCTAATTCATTCATTCATTCATTCATTCGGAACATTTATATAGCGCCTCTTCAAGAAACTACTCAGAAGCGCTCCCGGCCCAGCCACGACTAAAAGAAAAAGACTTGAGGGACTTGTAGAACCCTGCCGGTTGGCTCTCAAGTAAAGAGCGGAGCTTAAGCGGGAGGTCATTCCAGGTGGAAGGTCCCACAACCGAAAAAGCACGGCGTTGCTTAATAGCCAAGCGTGCCCGTGGAACTAGGAGCTCACCCCTCGTCGTAGAACGAAGCGCCCGACGCGCTGCAACGTCGGACACTGGGCGGCAAAGATCACGCAAGTAAGATGGAGCACAGCCAAGAACGCAGCGAGAAACTAGAGCAGCAGTGCGGTATGAGATCCGCTGAGAGATAGGCAGCCAGTGCAACACATCACGTATGTATGCAGAGACAGGAGAGAACTTAGGTAGTCGTCCAATGAGACGAGCAGCCGAGCGTAGAACTCGATCTAGTCGCCCCAGAACCCCAAGTGGAAGGCCAGCGAGTAGGGAGCAACAGTTGTCAATTCGACTGGTAACAAAGGCGTGAACAAGGACCACGACCGCATCATGAGAAAGAGAGCGAGAGACCACTCGAAGCTGACGAAGCTGATAATAACAACTCCCGACTCCGTGCAACCAGGCTCACATGTTGAGACAAAGTAAGCTCAGAGTCAAGAGTAAGTCCCAGATCACGAACTGTAACAGAAAAGGTTATGTGAGGAAAGAGCAAGGTAAGTTGGGAAAAGTCGATACCCTGAAGTTGCCTACGGCCACCCAACCAAATAATGCCATTGATCTGTACCGATTAGTCTGGCTAGTTACTGTTTAACGACGCTCTATCATGACAAGGATTAGCGTCGCCCTCCTCATTTGTCCGGGCTTGGGACTGACACCATTAAATGCAATAGATCTAAAACCGATTGGTTGGATCCAGAGTTTAACGACATTTTATTAAATTAGTTAGATCAGTTTTTAACGCGTGTGTTGCATAATGCATCTCCACGATTATTAGGTAGGCTAGCCTAAATAAAATAATAGTCTTCATTTGCATCTGACAAGCTCCCGTTTACCTGACTGTCTGTAGCCAATACACCGATGAAAAGAATATGGGATTCGTATAACATAGAAAACACACGATTTAAAGGTGTCTAAGCAGCGCACGCTATTTTTCGTCCTATCGACTGGCCTTTACGAATGCCAACGTTGGCCAAGACCGCTGACGTCCACCTTTTACGTCATTAAACTTGACGGAATCATAATAAAGTAAGTAAGTAAGTATATCCTTTAGTAAGCCAATTTCTAACCGCACTTTGGTGACCTTAATGACCAGAGACTGTCGCGATTAATAGTATCTAGTCTTTAACAACATCTTGTAGTTGCAGGGCCGATTACGTCGACCTTACCTAATCCTAATACTTCTTATGCCATGCTACTACTACTACTGCTACTACTACTATCATCATCATTATCCTTATTATTATTAATACTACATGCAGAGTTGTAAGCCTCATTGGCCTGGTAGGGACAGGGACTATAATAGGAAGCGTGCTAATGACGTGACGGGTACTGTACGGGTATACCCGCGGGTACGGGTAGGGTCGGGTAGTAATTTTGAGTACGGGTCGGGTACGGGTACGGGTAACGGATCTGTGTTACGGGTACGGGTCGGGTAGCAAAAACGCTCTACCCGCAGACCTCTACTTCATATACTATTATATCTAGATGTTTTTTTTCTACGTACACCTACAGCGTTATGTCTGTTGTTAACATATTAAACGAATATATGATGATGCTACGATTATGGTTAAGTTTAGCACGCTGTGTGGAAAGGAAGTTATATTTGGAGGAATTGTAACTTTTCATTACTATTAATGACATCGTATGAAAATGGTTTGTGAACTGGCTTGGCGTGTTGCAATAATTATTGATGTGGTAGTTACACCGATTAAAAGAAAATGTGACTCATAATAATGATATATAGTATCGTAAATACGCGATTTAAAGGTGTCTATAACAAGCGCACGATATTATTCTTGCCGTCGACTGGTTTCTTACGAAATCTTACGTCGGCACGGACCTTTACGTCAAACTCAGTTCACTAACATTCAAGCAATCGAAAATAACCAGAAATTGTTGCGATTAATAACATCAACAAAATCCCGATGTTGCCGGGGCCTTTAACGTTGACGTCGACATTACCTTTTCCTAATACTTCCTATATAATGCTATGATTATGGTTACAGATGAATCCAGAATTTAACGGCAGCTTATGACAACATAGGCCGTTGCCGCCGACAAAGATTAGATTTGGCATATTACAGCTCTGTTTAGCACGCTGTGTGGTAGTCGTAATTAGGGGCCGTCCATAAATGACGTCACGCACCTAGGGGGAGGGGGTCGGAAATTTGTGACGCAGTGTGACATGGGGAGGTCTGAGAAGTGTGACGTCACATCAGGTCTATGTAATTAAATTTAACAATTAACAGCAATTTAATTTTTAAATAGCAGCACTAATTTTGAGTATTAAAATTTTCATTATTTTTTATTATTTTACTGTATACGGGCACCATTATTAATAATTTTCTAATTATTTTAATATTTGTCACCGTCAGATTTTTAATATTTATGCTCTCCCTGTTTGTTCCATGAACGAAGGAGCATTTTGCTTCCCATGGGAGAATGGAGAAGCAAAAATTCTGTAAGTTTGTTATCAAATGGAAATTTGGTTTTAGGGGGTTCAGAGCTTTGTGACGTCATTTTTTAGGGGTATTACTTTTGTGACGAAGTGTGACGAGGGGGGGGGTCAAAAAACGGCAAAAATAGCGTGACGTCATTTATGGACGGCCCATAAAACCAGTTCTAACTTTATATAGCACCACTTCAAGAGAGAGACTCGACAGACTCTCACGACCTAGCAAATGAGACCACGATCGACCATAATATTGGTGTTCAAGCGATTGTGGAAAAGAGACAGAAAGAGAGGTTGAGGAGTTCAAGTCGCAAGAGTAAGCGCCGTGAATAAGCTGATGCCCTGCGCTTGACTTTCGGGTGGCTCTGTTACTCTGTAGAAATGTGGAGATTACGAGGTTGGGGAACTATTATTTCAGGAGGATCGGAGACCACAGTAGCTGCTGTTTTACGACACTGTGTCGTAACAAAGATTAATTAGCGTCGACCTCCACCTTTATCCAGGCTTGAGAGTTGAGACTAGCACTACCGGAGTACGTACAGAGCGGAGTTTCTAAAATGCTTAGAAATATGTACACCTACATGGTCCGTTTGTAAAGGCGGCATATAACTTTATCGCCATCTGGCGAACAACATGAAAACATTTTCTTTTCACTTGGCTAGGAGGATGGGATGGAGTGATGGTAAGGGAAATGTTACCGATATTTAGTTACCGGTAAAAATGTTGTACAAGTCATCAGAAATACGTAAACAGTAATTTTTTATATTTACAGATTTACGTTCTTCAACCTTTCGACCTCAGAAGTGGATCAAGTTGACCTGGGACTAATAATAATTTTCCCAGAGTTGACATGGATCAATGAAAGCAACATGGAAAAAAAGACAAAGTCCCAAAGCGTCGAATTACAAATGTATCGGCTTCCATAGTATTAAAACTGCTTCAGTTTCATAGGCCGATGGATTTCATGCTCTCTGAATATACGGCCATGTGCTTATCGTGTATCTCTATCTAGCATTAGCTTGGAAGTTATAGAGTCTACATATCGAAATGCATGCTGCTTAAACTCACGTTTCTATTGCAAGTGCTATCTTGGAAAGCACACATTTTGTTCATAATTATTTTTGTGAATTTTCTAACATTATGCGTAACAGAGATCAATTTTTACAGTGTATAGGTGACACTGACTCGCCAAAAGAATGAGCAATTAACGAGAAATATCTGGACCTTTGCAAATGTAAGGAATCTCTCTGGCAGTCTTGTGCCAAGTCACTATCTCGTGTTTATTGTAAACTGTTCTGTTGCCAAACATGATTGAATGTAAAATGTGTGAACATTGCAACAGGATTCAAGTTCAGTCTAATTATTCATGTTTTCCCCCACACTGTCTTCTGTGCGACATTACCCTTTATGTCAGAGGTGTCAAACCATATTTAATGGAGGGCCATGGAGCTGAAGGCGCCTGAGCAAAATAAGGGTGGGGTCTGGCAGGGAGCTCAGTAGTCTAAGCCTGTCCCCCGAACTTTTTTTTGCAAAACTAAATCTGATATGGTGGATTTTTAACATAAAAACGATCTTAATTTTGAACTTTATTATCAAAAACCTCTATAGTGGAGTGAGGATTTAGTATTTACTGGCTTGTTGATAGCACAGCAATTTGATTTCGCTTCAAGTGCAGTGAAAATTAAAAAATGACAAATTTGAACTTTTATTCTCAAATTGTGTAGTCTTGAGGTAAGGCTCCATGGGCCACAAAACAATCGTCAGTGGGCCAGAAAAGGCCTGACGCCGAACTTTTGACACCCCTGCTTCAAGTGTTTCATAATCTGTGAAAGACATAACAATTACTTTTGTTCAATGCTTCCAACACATAGCGATGCGTTTGTCCCCCCAAATCCAAACGAGTTCGTCAATGCCACACGTCGACGCATCTTCACACCTTCTGCCCAGTTCACATTGCTACCCTTCCTCAAGAGGTTCAACTCATCACCAACATCTGGATTTTCGAGATTAACCGTCCAGGGCATAACACCATCGCGACAAGCAAGGACGGTGAAAATAGTTTCCACAGCCCCAGCCGCTCCAAGAAGGTGTCCAGTCGCACCTTTCGTCGATGACACACCCAGACTTTCCCGGCTGCGTGGAAAAAGTCGTTCGATCGCACGAACCTCCGCTGCATCGCCCAGTGGAGTCGAAGTCGCATGCGTGTTTATGTGACCGATGTCATCGACGCCGAGTCCCGCATCCCTGAGTGCCGCTCTCATGCACCTGTACGCTCCATCGCCATCCGCTGATGGTGCTGTTATGTGCGAAGCATCCCCGGAGAGACCATACCCGAGAATTTCCGCAAAGATTTTCGCGTTTCGTCTCCGTGCGTGCTCCAGCTCCTCCAGAACAAGAATCCCAGCTCCTTCCGATATCACGAATCCATTCCGATCGCGGTCAAACGGTCTCGAGGATTCCGTGGGTCGACTGTTGAAGTCTGTGCTCAATGCACGCATTCTGGCAAAACCAGCGACGGCGACGGGTCCAACGCAAGCCTCGGTTCCACCGCATACCATGACGTCAACATCCCCATGACGAATAAAGCGTGACGCATCTCCAACGGCATGGAGGCCAGTTGTGCAGGCGGTCGAGACAGAATGGTTGACACCCTGGAGTGAAGAGAACATAATAAATGTTTAATTTAAATTGCCCAACTCTAATAGCTGGACACGGTAGCCACAATGGTGAGAGCGCTTGCCTTGTAATTCAGAGAGTACAGGTTTGTGCCTACTCCCCTGAGATGGTTAGTGTGTAGGGACTTAGAGCCAGTGGTGTAGACGTAAATTTGGAAGTACCGGAGCGCTCCAGCCATTTGAAAGTTGATGACCGGGGGGTAGTAAAGAGTATTTTCCCAAAAAATGTTTTCGAGGGGGGTAGTAAGAACACTTTTCCAAGGCCAGTAGTATCCAAAATTTCCGAAAAATTTCGAGGGGGGGTAGTAACGACAGTTTTCCAACAAAATTTTTCGAGGGGGTAGTAACAAACGACAGTTTTCCAACAAAAATTTTCCCTACATTTCACACTTTCTCTACAAAATTTTTCTGCGTGGGAAAACTCGATCCTAGGGGAACTTTCCCACCCAAGAGACGCCTAGATTAAACACTGGCTCCGGCTAAATAATAAGTACCGGAACGCCGCTCCAACTTTCCCACCAAAGACACGTCTAAAATTAAAAACTGGCTCCGGCTAAATAATAAGTACCGGAACGCCGCGCCCGGACCGCTCCGGCTCGTCTACACCCCCTGCTTAGAGCAAGTCCTTCACTCACAATTGCTCAGCGCCATCGACTGATGCTTGGTCATTAGATAGTGCCGCTTAATAAATGCTTATCAATAATAACAATAACCAGAAACTGGCTAAAGCCGTCTTTGGCAGCCAAAACAAGAACTAACATATTTGGACATCGTGTGTATAATGAGGTCACTTTCTACAGCTGAACTAAATTTTGGTCCATGTTTTTGACCATGTTGTAACAGAATTCGTTCTATAATTAATCGTACCACAGCGAGTCCCTAGTTTATTAATAAACTCCAATTGTTGTTATAACACAGAGATAAGCTTACCAGTATTATTAAGCTGACTGTTTCTCCAAGAACTGTATCAGTAATAAGTGCAGTATTATTATTCTCATTGTTCCTTGGACAGATCTATAAACTTCATAGTATTATTAAACTCGTTACCAAAACAATACAATCGTGACTCATTTGCACGAATAATCTCACACATGTAATGTACTGTAACTGATTGCATGTACTCATATAACCCCCAGTGTAGTAGTAGTTCCCAGTGTTTAACGACATCTTAACATCACCCTCCTCCTTCATCCAGGCTTGGGACTGGCACTACCCAAGTACAGGTAGTGGCAGCGTTTCACTTCAGTGTGCTAAATTATCCAAATAAATCACCTCTTGAGTTAACCAAGAACTACTACAAATTGTATTGTATTGTATTGTATTGTATTTGAACACTTGTTATAGCGCCCCTGCCAGATTATGTCAACATGTTCTCTCGTGTCATTTTTGGCTTGACTTACGACTTACATCTTTTAGTTGGCTTATTGACCTATAATACAGAGTATGGGTTCGATCCTCCACTCAGGTGGTCACTGTGTAAGGACCTTGAGCAAGTCCTTCGCTAACAATTGCTCAGTGCCATCGATTTATGCTTCGTTATTAGATAGTGGTGCTTAATCAATGCATAATAATAATAATTCTGAGGAAGTATTAACTCACTTTGAAGCCGAACTTAAGGCTGATCAAACCAGATGCCATGTTGGCCAGAATCTTCGGCACAAAATGGGGACTGACGCGCTTGTAGCCTTTCTCTTTCAACGTCTGCCCAGTGTTAACTATGTCGTCCAAACTAACCATTCCCATGCCCACAGCAACACCTAAAATATGCAAAACAGTAGGTAAACCATTATTATTACTAACAAGCTTCTACCATGCAGACACTTTATTTTCATGGTATATGACACTTCCACTTGAAAGTAAATGTAAACGTTTTTATATGGAGACTGTATAATTATGGCCCAGATCCTATTCATATTTTAATGAATTGATCGTAATCGTAAACTCGAAATGTCTAGGGCGCACACAAAAGCGAAGTTGCAGGAACCAGCTTATTAACAGGTGCTTAGTCAAAGCAAAATCAACACATGGGGTGGGAGTGGAGAGGTAAAAATCGGTTTCAGGTCAAGATCCAAAGGAGTCAGGCAGGCAGACAGTCAGACGGCTACAGTGGATGGTATTTAGAATTGAAATGGCGAGGTAGGTAAGGGGAAGATGAGGAATCGGGATAGGAATTGTGGTGCTTATTAAATGCATAGTAAAAATAATGATGGTGATGATAAAGATGATGATGATCATTATAATAATAACAATAATAATAATTATTATCATACTTCACAGGTCCTTGGTCAAAACAAAATTGATATGTGGGTTGGGGATAAAAATCGGTTCCAGGTCAAGATCCAAAGGAGTCACGCAGGCAGGTAGTCAGACTACAGAGGTGGATGGTGCTTCGAACTATCTTGGGTAAAAACATATAACAATAATAATATTAATAATGCTGTTCTTTTGATTAACCTGTGCAACATCTCGCATCCTCTGCCTCTGGTCTCCAGTTGGCCTGGTCAAGCGCCTCCTGTGCAGCGACAAGGGCATAGACCGATGCGAGGGACATTGTCTTCTGGTCAGCAGGTGTGACATATTGGTCAGTGTTCAGTTGACCAGCATCGACTCCACGCGGAACTCTTCCAGCGACTTTTGATGGGATGTCACTGTACTCTGACCACAGAAAACAAGGCATTTAACTGTGAATATAAGATTAAGTAATAATTATAATTATGATGATGATGAATTCTCTGCTCGAAGGCAGGTCCGTTGGCTTTTATGCCACCTGGGGATGAGATGAGAGAGGTGGTTTCCCGAACGTTGCCTTCCTCACAGACGACTGTGGGTGTGCAACTTGTCCAGGGTCGTTATGCAGTGGCCTGAGGTAGATTCGAACCTGCGATCCTCCGATCTGATACAGTATGGGGACTGTGTCATTATTATTTTATATCATTCATTTTATTATTTAATTATTATTTAATTACTTTTATTTGATTAATAATAATAAGAGAAACCAAACCGCAGCAACCACTGATAGGAAATGCTGACAGTAAAAATTTTTTTTACCACAGCCTGAAAGGGGTTGCAAATTAAGGATATCTATAAAGAGGGGAGAAGTCAACCAGATGAGGTAGATGGGTAAATGTCAACGGGGGGGGTTATGCCACTCAGATGAGGTAGATGGGCAAATGTCAACAATGGGGTTATGCCAATGCAGAGATCCACGTATAATTCGTATATTCTTGGTACAAAGAGTTATTTCCATACAAGAATTATTTCATTACAGTCTGTGCCTTAAACAATTACTTCAGTCTGGATCTAATGAGTGTCTCTCCAAGTCCAAGGAATGTAATCGACTGCCACTCTCGAGCTTCGTAGCTCAAATTCACTTCCTTACTTCAAAAACAAGTTCAAAACTCACTATTTCTGATAAAGTATGGAGCCTGTCTCGGTAGAACTCGGGATTTACTGGGGTGGTTCGAGAGTGGTGCCAGGTATCACCAGGTAAGATTTGGTGCCTCTCGGACCACCCCAGTAAATCCCGAGTTTTACCCCTGTCTCAACGTACCTGGTTCCGTCAGAGCCGTGATGCCACACTCGCCCTTGATAAGCCGTTGCCAAACGTGTTCGACTCCAACTCCAAGGCATGTCACCAACCCCATACCCGTCACAACCACCCTCCTACCTCCCGCATGGGTACTCAAACCGGCGAACCCTGGACTTACGAAATTTTGTAGGTCAGCTTTTAAATGACTGCACAAACTACCGAATCGCATAACTGACAGTGTGGCTGCTACTTTCTGCGAAGTCAAAACACGTTTAAAATGGTTAACTTTAACTGCTTCGAACATTACCCGAACAAACTCGTTTCAGAAAATGGTATAAATTAAACAAGTTTGTCTTGTTAACAATCGGCAACGCTAATAAAATGTTTACTGGGTCCCTCCATTAATTTACAAATGTCCCTGAAGCCGATTATTATTGGCACAAACGAAGTTTTTGTGCATAACCATGTGCTGATGATTGACGATGTTTGGTAGATGAGCGATAATATAGGAACTGTGCAAAAAGTGAAACAGTTTAGTTTAATTCCTAAATCATTTCGACAGTAGAGAAACTTAGTGCTTCCTTCGTGTGTATTCGTGACCGTATGTGGGAATTTTTCGGTGTGCATAGGTTTTAATATGATAGAATTAAATACTAAAACTTAAAGCCCGGTGTAAACAAAACAACCCATGCCTCCCGCAGCATTGGACCAACGACCTTATATATATATGCATTGGACCGCAATGTCACCGATCGCTAAAAATACACGTAAACATAGTAAGTAAGTAAGCCATTTATTGACAGAGCATCAAATACCATAAGATCACAGTAATCAGTACAAGTTCAAGAAAAAAAAAACAATTTCAGTAGATGAAAGCACATATCAAAAGGTCAATCCAAAAGGGTCATATGGACCCGCTGCGGCTGGATCGACCTTTTTCTGGATAATATTTGGCAGTAGTAACAGTGCAAAAAACAAAATGCATTGTGTGAGAGTATTATACACAAGTCACAAATCAACGAACCAAACATAACTGAAAGTTTAAGTTTTAACATACAGAGTTTAAGTCTTAACAAACAGAGATCAAGCAGTCTTTAAATTTTTTCTTAAACAGATTAAGGGTGGGAAGATGCTTAACATCATTGGGAATATTGTTCCAAATCGATCGAAGGGCCAGAACATTTTATCGAGAACAGTTTCATTTTAGTATGAGCAATGTCAGTACGGTAATTTAACAAGGTTCTAGTGTAATGATCATGTACAGCAGTTCCCTGATAAAAATAATCGTCAAACGTACAAGGCAACAATCTGTGATGATAGCGAAACATAAATAAACCAATTTGAAACTTATTTATATCTGCTAGTCGAAGCATATTATAGGTTTGAAAAGTAGGTTTGGTACTGGCAGACCAGTGCAACATGAAAATCATTCGAATGGCACGTTTTTGTAGAATCTCCAAGTCTTTCAAATAAGAAGTATAATTTGCAGCCCAACAAATGTTGCAGTATGACAAATAGGGGAAAATTAAAGAATAATATAAGCTTTGTAGAGTAGTTTTATGGAGACAGTGACGAATCCTTGACAGTATGCTTATATTCTTGGCTAATTTCTTAGATATTTGCGTAATGTGTTCTTTCCAAGTGAGGTGCTGGTCCAGATACACACCTAAAAATTTACATGACTCGGTCTGCAGAATTTGTTTGCCATCTATTGTAAGTCTATAATTATAAGCTGGCAGCAGTTTACGGCGGGATCGAAACAGAATAAATTTTGTTTTATCAATATTTAGCGACAATTTATTAGCTCTAAACCAGGAAGAAATGGCCGGTGGTTAGCTCATGATTGGCTCTTTCAAACAGTGACTCTACTGATTTATCAGATATAAAAACATTTGTGTCATCCGCAAACAGTATGTAGTGAAATATTTTGGAGGTAGCTGCAAGGTCGTTTACATATATTAGAAATAGTAATGGCCCTAGAATTGAGCCCTGTGGTACCCCACAATTTATGGGTTTGCTAATGGATAACTGACCCTTAAAATAAACATATTGTGATCTGTTGTTAAGAAACTCGGAAAACCATGCACTACTTACACCTCTGATACCATAGTGATCAAGTTTTTCTAATAGGATTTTGTGGTTTACTGTGTCAAAGGCTTTGGAGAGATCAAAAAAAATTCCTAGAGAAAATTCACGGTTATCTATAGATTCCAAGATTTTACATTGTATTTCCAAAAGTGCCATATATGTTGAATGTTGTTTTCGAAAGCCATACTGATTAGGTGATAAAACATTCATCTTAAGAAAATAATCCATCACTCTGTTATACATGATTTTTTCGAAGAATTTAGAAAAATATGGTAGTATAGAGATGGGTCTGAAGTTACTTATTTTATTTCTTTCACCCGATTTATAAAGAGGTATGACTTTAGCAATTTTTATTTCTGCTGGGATGATGCCAGTAGAAAATGAACTATTTATGATTTGAGCCAGTGGTTCAGCAATAGCCTGGATTGTGGCCTTTGCTACACTAGGGCTTATATCATCCATGCCACAACTGTAAGTTGTTTTTAACTGTTTTGCAATATCAGTTACTTCCTGCTTAGTGGTAGGCAAGAGTCCAAAAGAAGAGTTTTGTGAATCCTTTAAGAATGTTTTAAATGTTTCTGGGTTTTCATTAAATTTAGAAGCTAACGTGGGACCAATATTAACAAAGTAATCATTGAATTTATTAGCAATTTCTAGCTTATTAGAGACGTCTGTTCCGTTTATATTAAATATGTCAGGGGTAGGGGAACTATCATTATTATTTAATAATAGTCTTATAGTTTTCCAAGTTTTTTTAGATCATTTTCACATTTCTGGAATTTGTCTGCATAATACATTTTCTCAGCATGTTTTCTAATTTGTTTAAACTTATTTCGATATTTAACGAAGGTGGCTTTCCTAGACTCAGTGGGATTTTTCAAATACACGGAGTAAAGCCTTGATTTCTTTTTGCAGGATTTGAGCAGTGCACTGGTCATCCATGGTTGCTTTACATTAAGATAACCCCTTTTGCTATTGGTTATAATTGGGAAACTCTGATCATACAAATCTTTATAGGTATCCATGAAACAGGTGTAAGCAGCACAAGGCTTACCCATAACACATAATCTTTCAACATGCGACCAATCAACCTCTGCCAGAGAAACACTGAATTGAGCAATAGTTTTTTCATTAATTAGCCTACTGGAAGAGACAGCTGGCTGAGACCGTTGCACAGAGATATCTATACAAAACATAACAGGTAGGTGATCAGAGATATCATTTAGTAAAATATATGATTCTTGTTTATCTGTAAGAAAATTACTGAATATGTTATCAATAAGAGTGGCGTTAAGAGAAGTAATTCTAGTTGGATGCAGGATAGATGGCAAAAGCTGGTGGGACGTCATGATGTTGAAAAAATCGTGTGTAGGTCGATGTTCAGCCAGTTTGAGCAAATTTATGTTAAAATCACCAGCAAGAATAATCTTATGATTAGAGCTAATCATCTTGGATAAAGTGTGTTGAATGGCTATAGGCCTATTGAACTGGTCGACAGGGTTACCAGGAGGACGATAGAGGGTGCCAATTATAATGTCTTTACACTTTGTTTGGTGAATCTTAATGAACATGCATTCAAAACAGCTATTGGCATTAGACCACTCTGAATCAATAACTTCAAAAGAAATGCCACACTTAATATAGAAACCAACCCCACCGCCCTTGCCATAATGTCTACACTTATGCACAAAGTTATAGCCAGGGATTGACACTGCCATTTCCAAGCTGGCATCCAGCCAAGTTTCAGTGACTGTCAGAACAGTAGCTTTTGTCAATGAAAGCATTAAACATAGACGATATAATATTTCAACGTAACAGCTAGGTTGTAATGTAGTTTAGGATGGATAAAATTTAACGTAAATCTTAGTTTATTTTGTAATCAGCCGGTCTGCGTAACAGGGCTGAGCTTATATTCATTATTCTGTGGCGTTTCAGTTACGTTACAGGAATGTGTTGATTTTTAGCCATACTAATATTATTAAGTTAATAATGGCCTCATAGACTTTGATCCAACCAATTTTTCGCCTTCGCAGGTCCTAGTTGTAATCTCGAGATTTCTACAGAGCCCAAAAAGCGAAGTCGTGTGAACCAGCTTAATCACAGAGACGGAACAGCTTTGGTTATGCAGCGATTTGTAAATTTTAGTGATGAGGTGGCAGATAGGCGGAGAAGTGCTACAGCGAAACCTAGGGGAGCGAGTTGAACGAAGTGGTTGGACAGTGAACAGCTTACGATAGGAGAACTTGGAGATTGTTAAAGTGTTGCATGTGAGGGATTTGACTTTGTATCGTATTCATTCACTATTTTAAGCCAGTCGAATGATTTGAGCAAAGGAGTTAGCCTACGGTACATGTGGGGCTTTCACTGACTGCACGATCGAGAGCTATAATAGCTATACTACATGCATGGTTAATTTATATCAAGACATTTACATACGATAAAATGATGCCTAACTTGAAACCATGCAAATTCAACTAAATCAGGGCACCCTGACAATGTACTGATAATTGTAGATACGAATAAAAATAATTATGGTGTTAACATTAAACAAATAAAAAATGCACTTACTCCAAAATATTTTAAGGCACGTTTTTAATACTTGCATGTCTACAAAAAGGTGCAATTAAGCTAATGTCAGCAACCTTACTGTAGAGTAGTTTAAGAGTAAAGCTTTAAGGGAACATCCATAAAGAATAGTTTAAGAGTAACGTTTTAATGGTAAATGACGCATGTGGCACACATTCACATGGTTTAATGAAAAGACCATTGAGTTTAAGATCCTGTGCTAAACTTGTAATTCTCTAGCATGCTGCTAGAGATATGCTCCGTCATACATGTAGGCGCTATCTATAGGACTTTGCTTCCTATTGTTTTCCATCCATGGTGGCAGTTTTATACTCTTAGTCAAAGCACTTGCTCATCAAAAATCATTATTATTATTCATTTAAAATGCTACAAGCAAAAGCATACTTTATTCTAGAATTTGTAGAGGGATTAACACAGAAGATAAACTGATATTGGGCTAGTTAATATTTTTCGGAAAATATTTTAAAAACACTGAGAAAATGTGTATAATTGGGTTAAGTTTTTTTGGCTTTACAGGTTTCATTCTCTTCTAAAGTTATTTTTACTCTACATGATAGATTAGGGGTTTATTGGACAGATATTCTTTGGTGTCAACAATGTAGGCCTAGATAGTGAGTTCCTACACGCCATTTACCTTTAAAAACGAACAAAAAGTATAACTTCAATAGTTTTCGTCTATGAGTTCTTGAAATTAGACGATTAGCATATCAGAGTCATTTTCCGGTAACATGGTAAATTCAGAATTCAGCTGTCCCCGGTCATTTCTCGAAAAACTATACCTAGTCTGATACCTAAGTGTTGATATTAAAATGTATTTGATCAGTCAACAATTTCAGATATTTGAAAGTAATTTAAAGCAATAACCTAATTTATTAAAATTTATTTTCAATTTAAAATGTTCCACTCCGTTACTGTCCCTAGGCTTTAGTACTTATTGCTTTAGTCTACAATTTCGAAATGATTTGTATTGAGCCAAAAATGCACGTGTTTCTTATGTATTATATATTTGTGTATGTTTTAAAATACAACTTGGTGAACGGATCTTCAGCATAATTAAAGGAAAATTTTTAAAACTTGTCCCCAGGATTATTATGTATACTCCGTTACCATGTAAAAAATTAATCTTCTATCTCAGAACCATTCAATTTTGTGGTCGCGCAACTAGACTCATCTCTTCTATCTAATCTATGTAAGCTTATTTATATCTTCACCATACGATATAAGGTAATCCCGTAGTTTAGGTTGGTAAATTATTTGAATATCTTCAATACCGAACTTCATGTTGGTAAGTAAGCAATCTACCTATGTCCATGATAACTATCGTCAATCCCGCTTCCATTTCATCGAAAATTTGTTTTAATCAATCCAGCTTCCATTTCATGAAAAAAATTAGCCAACTTCTATTTAACCCAAAAATATTTTTCATCAATGAAACTTTTATTTAAGCAAAGAACTATTCTCATGGGTCCAGCTTCTACTTACGGAAACAATTATTTTAATCATTCCAGCTTCGATTGCTATAAAAACATAGTTTCATCAATCCAGCTTCTATTTACGGTAAAAATTATTTCGATCAATCCAACTTCTATTGAAAGACAGAAATCGTTTCATCAATCCCACTTCGAGTTACTGAAACAATTTTTTTTTCCTTCATCCAGCTTCCATTTTAATTTGACGATATAAAATAATTTACCAACCTATTTAAACTACGGGATTACCCGATATAAATGGTCCGACAAATTTCATACGAATTTTCATTTATTTCGTACCAGATGTGTTTTTTTATTATACGGCCACTCCGTTACTGCATTTTTGCCATGATTATAAATGAATCTAATTCCAATAATATTTGTAATATAACGCTTATAAGCAAAATATTGATTTTACCAACGATCGATGTGGACGCGTGAGCGATAATATTTATTTACCGTGCTGCAACCCAAATTGTCTACTCCGTTACCTGTCCACTCCGTTAACATTTATTTGGTAACGCATGGGACAGCTATGTAACGGAGTGGAAAAAGTGTGTTCGACACTCGAAAAATAGTAACGGAGTGGAATTATTATATGCTAAATGATGTGGTATTTTGATGCTGTGAGCAGATTTTTAAGACAATACCATAAATATTTTAGTCTTTTCTGTCTATTCGATCACTGGGAATGATTGGCTTAAGTGATTTCTTTTCAGTTGTTTGGGCAAAAATATTTATTCAATTTAACATTAAATGCTTTTATTTCCATAACGGAGTGGACCTTTTTCTAAATAAATGAAACTGTGATGGAATCAAATCATTATAAGTTTTCTAATTTCTTTTATTTCTATTTTATAAATATTAATACTAGAAACATATTGGAATGTCAAAATACACAACAGAAGCTGTACAATGTATAAAACAGATCTCATATGTATACAGTAACGGAGTGGACAAATATTTTAGTAAGGCTATTTTTTTCTACCAAAAACTGTTTACATTTACATATTAGTGCAAAACCAAATATATATTTGTGAAATAGAAACATTCAAGATTTGTTCCAAAGAAAAAAAACTGTATTTAAAAAAAATTTTTTTTTTGCTTGTTGAATTTGTGAATTTACCATGTTACCGGAAAATGACTCATCAACGTTATGTATAGAAAACTCCGTAATTACTTCTCGTGTCGTTCTATAGAATGAAAACTGGGAATGTGTGCATTTTTATACATTGCAAAAATCATCATCAAGAGATCGAGAATAATAGAGATTAAAATATCTCATGCACAATCTTCGTCCTCGTATCTGACACTTTGCTGCCTGTATTGCAACACACTATTTTGTTCTAATCATTGATTAAGCAACAACATAACTATAACTGTAATTAAAAATTTATGAAGCGCAACTCAGAAAGGTCATTGGTACTAGTGTAATCACTGACAAACATGAAAATGTTCAAGCAGTTGAACTGATGTTGCGAGAGATTAAGTTCTAGTTGGAGGTCCTGAGGAAGACGATTCCAGCTGGACGGGCCAACAAAAGCAAAGCTCCTGGACTTGGCCGTAGCGGTGCTCATAAGGGAAACCATCAGGCAGCCGATCCGGGCATAACATGATTTATGTCAAGTGGCTTATTATAGCAAAATGCAATAGAAGTGGCGTTTCAGAAGCATAGATCTACTCCATTGAAATAACTAATAATACACAACCAAGAACTGATTTTGAATATTTTATATTAGATTTTAATGTGACATCGAGCTGCACCTTCAACAGTTTATCTGACGGTGCTATAAAAGTTATCATTTTTACATCTAACAATTAAATAAGAGTTAGTGCAAGTGATTTCTTTGCCCCTCTTTTCTGTCCCCTTCCGTCTATCCTCAGCAATGTTAGACCATATCCTCTAGAGTAAATGAAGCGAGCGATGAGTCTCTGGAGTATATTATAAGAAATGCTTGATAATAACATAGTCTGACACTTTCTCATGCTTCTTATCCGTCATCGTCAAGACATTCTAGGATGTCCTGTTCCTCTAATGCGTTGACTCCTGTGTGTCAGAGTCATCGAGGATCGAAACGTCTGTTCCTCTTCTTCTCTGCAATCGTCCTGCTTTTCCAATTATTTCATGCAACTGCTCAGTCGTAGGAACGAAGCCAGTTTTCTTTGTACTATCGTCAGTAGAAGTCATTTGGGTGGAGATACCAAGGTCGCGCTTACGACAGCGGCAAATATAGTTGAAATAGAAGTGGGAAAGCTTCTCATTCATTTTCTGAAAAGTACCCATTTATTCTTATCAATAAACCCGTCTTACTATTGTCTAAGCATGCAGAATGCATTTAAGCCTCGCTTGGCGATGCATTTACTAGCTACTTCAATCACGTCTTTTGAACGAACAAGCAACTTCCGTCTCAAACGTAGCCTACATGGTTGGCATAGTTAGGCCTACTGTAGTCATTTGAACACCGGTAGTTACAATGAAGATTAGTCACACATCCCATGTAACAATATAGCCTAATAGATGGCAAACGTTGAATATCTGTATTCATGTATGTATCTAGACAACTGATGTAATGCCTGTTCATTAGCTCGCAATAGGACTGTATTTATAAGCCAACTAAATAAGAGTTATGGATTATATAAAACAACAAAGTGCATCAGTTAAGTTATGACTGACTGTCTTATCAGGCGCCACCACCACATGACAAAGCTTCAATCGACGGCGCTGAGCAATGATGAGTAAAGGAGTTGTACAGGTCCTAGCAGCAATAACCGTCTCAGAGTAGCCCAGGCCTTGAACTGTACGAATCGCATGTAAGGCGATCCCTCTAACCAATCGCCCTGCCGCGCAATGGGTTCTAGGGCAATTCGTCGCCGGACAATTCGTCGCGGACAATTCGTCGCGGACAATTCGTCGCGGACAGTTCGTCGCGAATTATTCTTTTCTGTAATATTTTTCATCAATGGGACTTTATTTAAGCAAAGAAATATTCTCATGGATCCGGCTTCTAATTACAGAAACAATTATTTTCATCAATCCAGCTTCTATTGAATCGAAAACTTAATTTCATCCATCCAGCTTCTATTTCGGGAAAAATTATTTCGATCAATCCAGCTTCTATTTAACACAAAATGTTTTAATCAATCCCACTTCTATTTAGCAAGAATTCTTTTCATCAATCCCACTTATGGTTCGCGAGAAACTATTTTAGTCAATCCAGCTTCCATTTACGCAATTATTTTCGTCAATCCAGCTTCCATTTAGGCAAAGAATTATTTTCATCAATCCAGCTTCCAGCTTAGGTAAACAATAATATTATTTTCGTCAAATCCAGCGAATTATTCTTTTCAACGCCATAATTACGACAGCATACAACATTTCACTTTCGTAACTTCAAAGGCCCAGGCAATGAATATCCTACCTAGGTTAGATTCATAATGAATTAATATAATATGGCAACAGTAAAAAGCACAGCTCATAAAAGTTGAAAATCTCGATTGGAGGGCAGTGTCCCACCAAAGGATCTAAGATGGAGGTTGGCACCAAGATCAGAGTTACGTACGATGACATTCGATGACGCCTGCAGCACACGGTCACTTCACTGTCAAGCAACCCTTCCCGATGAAAGAATTAACAGTAACCAAATATTCCTTGGTCACCAACCTTTATTATTATTATATTATGTAATATTATATTATTATATATTATAAAATTATTATGTACACCGCTCAACATTTTAACTTCGTCTAATGCGGTCAATTGTTCTCGAACTTGCTTGTCAACGAAAATTAAAGCATTACCATAGCCTTAAATGACTGCCAGTACAGTAACTGTTAACAGTTGAGCCTAATGAGTCCGCTTACCTTGTTGTGAAAAAGCCCATGGAAGACAAAAATGAGCATTCCCTGTTCAAACAAGCAGTCAAATCGAGAGTCAAATGAAAACACCCATCTTCCTATGTAATGTATCTAACCATAGCTGATTTGGCTGTCATAATGCAGTGCTACAGTACTTCGAAGTTCTACGAAGGATTACCAAATACAAGTCGCTTAGACATTGAGAGCATTTAAGCTATTACATGGAGCACTAAACAGCATAGATATTAGGCATTAGGCAATCCAAGAAACAGCTAAACATAACAATATAAATTGTATTAATACTTGTAGGCCTATTTATTCACAATAATAATATTATATAATAATAATAATATAAATATTAAACAGTAATTATAACATAATAATATAATTATATACGAAAACTTATGTAGCTCCACTCTAATGTTTCTGAAGATTTAATAATTGCATATAATGCATATTATAATATGTGATATTATAATATAAATATTATATTATGTTAAAACTATCCATGCAGATTTACTTATATTATAAACAAAAAACTTCTGTAAGGCCAAGCTAATGTTTCTGACGAAAATTTGGCGTGGTGACTTTAACATCATAGGCTAGAGTCGTTGTGTCATGGGCGCCGTTGTTGGCTGTCAGCTTTGTTTGTTTTCCGTGTTTTATAATTATCTATTTAAACAAGAGTGCGGTTAGCAAATGGTAAAATAAAGAATATACTTACTTACTTATATTCCTGAGAAACTGAGAGAAGACAAAGAACCAACTTCGAAAGAGAAAATGTTTTTAGTGCAAGAGATGAACAGAGGAACAGAGACTTTACCGAATATAATGTCATTTAGACTTTGATTGGTTACGTACAGAGAAGTCTTGGAAGTTAGTAGAGCGTGAAGATAGTGAAATAACTTATGGAGCTTTGTAGGCTATTAATATTCAGTAATCATGTAAAGTAAGTTAGTAAGCATGTGCTTTATTGAATCGCCTGCAAACGGACTGTGGGATCATCAGATAAGAGCAATCTAAGAGCGTTTATTTAAAGTATCATAATATGCAATTGCAAGAAAGTGTGACAGTTTGTGACAGGGGAGGGGGTCAGGCCATGTGTGACGTCACACATTTATTTATTTTTATTTTTATAATTTATTTTTTATTTTTTAGTAGAATTTCATAGCTTTAAAAATAATTTTCAAAAATTTTCTGAAACATTTTAATTAGTTTTATGTCAAAATAGCATGAAATGCATATCTCCTGAATGTGTTTTTCACGATTCCTCTCGCTAGGAGCGCTAGTAATAATGCTGTTGCGAAGCCTTATTTATGTATTAGCCTTGCTTTCGGAAGTATTATTATTTCTATGTTGTCCGCTGCATAATTATGTCACTGAGCGATAAATTCTGAATTTAATTTTTACATAATTATATAGTAATTATTATAATACAAACTTTTGAGGATTCAGAGGTAATATTTATAATAATATAATCATTATTATCATGAACTTATAAACAATTATATTACGTCATTCTTTAAAATATATTATGATACCAAGCCATTGTATTATCTAATAAATACCCACTTAAATTCATATGTCATCGTATATTAAATCGAAATTACACCACGCTTTTATTATTGCCAGAAGAGAAAATGCACATTCAGAGGATGTTGAGTGGCTAGATGAGGATGAAGTTGATCTGTCTGCAATTATCCTTCCAGGAAACGATGATGGTGAAAGATTGATGCCAGTCGTAACTATGGATGAACACTTCACTTCACCATGGATGGATGATGTCCAGTGAATATTTTTGAATTAAACATAATTCACAGGCGCATAATAAACAGATTCAGTTATAGCACAAGAGTTTATCACATAATTTGTGAATCTAGTCTTTTTAGTCAAATTGTTTTGTTTCCTTTTTATTATTTAATCACTGTTCGAAAGTGTGACGTACTTTAGGGGGGGTCCGAGTTTTGTGACAGTTTGTGACAGGGGAGAGGGGGGTAAAAATGGTCAAAAATAGCGTGACGTACTTTATGGACGGCCCCTAAGAGCGTTTATTTAAAAATCATAATATGCAATTGCAAAACAGACATTAGCGTAACTATGCGAGAGTAAGGATAACAGTAAAAAGAAAGTAATAAAGTCAATTGAATAACATTCGGGTTATAGAACCACAGCGGGTTAATGCGTCAGCACGTGGGATCTCAAGGTATAAGTAGAGCCTATCGGTGTTTGCATCTAGGTATCCATTGATGGATAGATGTATTCGTATGTGTATGAATGTATGTATGAACGTACTGATGAGTGTATGCCATTTTCTGCAGTATGCAATTAGGTATCTGAACCGTAATTAAAATAGCGCCTTCCAAAGTCTGATTTTTACCTGGAAAGTTATGCAAATTAGTCCTAACGTAGTCAGATGCACTTCTTGAGGCAACAAATCGAGTCTGTATTAAAGAAAAGCGATGACAAAAACGATCTAACCTGCATCGAATTGGCGATGACAAACAGGTACTGGAAGACAACGGAACTGAAGACAATGGAGAAGACTCCAAAGAGCCAGCCAAGACCAAGAACTGGACAGGTAACCGACAGATTCCAAAGCGTTGCTCTTCAACAACACATACACGAAGTTCACAAATACACACTGGCAAACACTAGCCACATGTAGTTAGATAAGACAACAAAAATATGGTCAATTTAAAGTTTACGTGTAAGCAAAAACTTTACATGTAACCAAATCATCTTCGGATTAATCCATCTAATCAAATCTATTTATTTCTTTAGAGCTATTATATTGATGAATAAAC
Organism: Aporrectodea caliginosa; assembly: GCA_020284085.1. Classification (NCBI taxonomy): domain Eukaryota; kingdom Metazoa; phylum Annelida; class Clitellata; order Crassiclitellata; family Lumbricidae; genus Aporrectodea; species Aporrectodea caliginosa. The sequence continues at coordinate 2,258,313 of JACEVL010000015.1, forward strand.
ATCAATCGAAGGTCGTTTCAAGAGAAATCGTGATCAAAGCACGTCTTCCATTGGAGAAGCCTCGTCCATTTCCAACAAGTCAAATCAACCAGAAGTTAGACAACGCTATGAGAGCTAGAACAGTCACAACTGGCGAGCACTGGCGTACACGTAGAACCGGATGAACAGATTTAATACAGAGCTCATCTCTAACATGATGCTCAGAATTTAACATAACAGTCACAATCAATCGAACTGGAAAGGTAAAACCTAGAACTTAAACGTAACTTGGCCTCTTTTCAAGTTAGATAAAAGAAATATCGTTTCGTAACGGTGTTTACCGTATCTCGTTTCTCTTTTTCGCGTTATTAGTGAGGAAAGATCTTTTCCGAGATATCCAGACTAGAACTATTGTTAAAATGACGAAGTTTGCCTGTTTCAAATATGAATCCAGTAAACGGGTCAAACATAGAATGCATTTTATAACAATTCCTACTTTAATTCTTTTCTCATAAGTTGTTCTCAAGTAGGTTCCTCACATCTTCAGTCGGTCCAAAATCCAAACGCCGGATTAATAGAACACCTACTACGCAACAATCACATTTTATACCTTTATGTTTGAACAGCTGTATTGGCTTCCTCTCTCTGCACGCATTACGTTCAAAATCCTCATTCTGGTATTCAGGACACAAAGGGGTCTTTTCCCGAAATAGCTGATGCAATACTCCGGCCTCATTCAGCCTCCTCGAATCCTCCACTCCGCTGTTCAAACAGACTTGATCTTGTAGTTCCTCATACTAGAACAGCTATGGCTCGAACTCTGTCCTTTACCTCAATTATTTGTCCCTCTCTTTGGAATGCGCTGTCTCCATAATACTCGCCCTTATATTCTGGCTGGTAATCCCTCGTCCTCCTATGATTTTCGCAAAACCTATTTCTTCTCGCGAGGCGCTTTCTAAATGTTTGAATACAATGCAATGCAATAGGATTACAATAATTGATTTTGACGGATCAGTTATATTTTATTGATTTTTTAACAAAATAATAGTACCTTCATGTGCACAAAACATCAACCGATGACCAACCAAAACTAGAAAGTGAATCAGGTCAATATAATATAGTTTCGATATAAACCCTCAGGCTACTGACGTTTTTGTGACACGGGCTACCAAGCGGGGTGGTGGATACAACCCCCTGGATTTCTTGTTTGGTTTTAGATATCACATCTTGTAATACAGCAGTGGATTCAGCATTCGTTACTGAACAGAATGGTATATTTAGTTGTACATTATGTGAATACACCTCGAAACTACATAATTTGTAACAACGGAACAGATAATTGGCGATACTTTATATTACTGCGTAGGCCCTACATTTTGTACTTGTTGGATAAACAAATATAAGATTACGTGTGTTTTGAAACTGATCTGTGTATCCAAGAACATTTTGAACATAATGGTGCTTCATTTGTAACAATAACCTACAAACTAGTCCATAGTCTGTGTTAGGTAGGCCTACAGCGTCTAAAGGCAACATGAAACAAGACTTTACGTTATTGTTCACGGCAGTCAGATTATGCCAGTGGTCCTTGCATTTTTTACAAGTTACTGCCGTTATTTTGTGCGAATGCTTCCTGTAAACTGGCTTCTCACTTCATCTTCAGTATCTGTTTGAGTTAATATAAGTTCTAAATCTGTAGCTGTTGACAAACGTTTATGTAGAAATATCGGTTTACGTTGTGATGTGGCATCAGCCATTTTCACCCAGATGATGGGTATTGTTATTTATTATGATCACTTCCAGTTTCCAAAAGACAAAAAAGTAAGCAAGCAAATGTATCCCTGCATTCCCTCTACAGAATGGCATAGTTGCTTCTCTTCCAGGAAGAAAATGAATACGCTATAGTCGAAAAACTAAGGAAGTTGTGGTATCCACCCCCTGCCCTTGGTACCTCGGCTTTATCGGGTATAGCTTTTGAATGGCGTGAGATACCACCATGATGTTTACCTAAAAATATTCCCAAATGAATCTGCTAAAGCTATCTAAAACGTAAAAATTATATTCCATATGAAAAAATTGTTATGCATAAAAACGTAGGGGGAGGGGGTGGTAACCACCCTCCCCACCCTTGGTAGCCCGAGGGTTAATCTCGTTCACGGTTTGTTTTCGGCGTGCATCGTTTTTATAGGCTACCATGGAACAAGTGTTAAGCTGGATGATTTTACTAAGTAATGAATGGCTTAATCTGAATTTTAAAAGTAATAATTTTTACAAAGAATCTTTCTGTTTAAGCATCTGTCTTTTGCTTTTATCTAGGCACTTAGCTTTGTGGGAGATTAAAGATTTACTTCCAATTTATATGCAGAAGTTTCCTTGACTCTAGAAATTCAAGAGGATGAAAATTTCAGATTATCTAACTACATATTCTCGCATGTCATAAAATAGGGTGACCATGTTCTGTTGATATCTAAAAGACTAATTGTCTTTGTGGACTACTTACCGTGATGATACACAGAACTGGACCAACGAAGGCCCAGATGAGACCTCTGTCAACTGATAACCAACATCTGCAATCATGCAAACGGTTTATAAACAGTCCTATCAATTCTATGTCAATTAATGACATTTTTACAATTTTCTTTATTATTATTATTATTGTTTTTTTATGCCCCGAGGTAAACATGATCCCTCAGGGACTTGAATATTACTATTGTAGATGGGGTTGTCTGGAGATGACCCTACTCGTCGTTGTCCTGGCTGGCGAAGGTGCCCCGAAATTATTATTATTATTATTATTATTATTATTATTATTATTATTATTATTATTATTATTTATTCATTTTTTCAAAGCAAAATTCTGCAATATTAGAGTTTACACACAATTATTTATAATTGTCACTAGATTTATAGTTCCTTGTGTTTTCAAACTTACTTTTAGTTTGACTTGCATCATCTTATGGGGCATTGGGGCGGGGAATATTATTATTATTATTATTACTATTATTATAAGTAGTAGTAGTATTAGTAGTAGTAGTAGTAGTAGCAGCAGCAGCAGCAGCAGCAGCAGCAGCAGCAGCAGCAGCAGCAGCAGCAGCAGCAGCAGCAGCAGCAGCAACAGCAGCAGCAGGTAATACTTTACTTTTCACCATCAAATGAAATGCATGTATGTGTGCTCAATGTAGATAGCTGCACGAACACCTTAAGCTAGGTAGATAGATTGCTTGATCCATTGAAAGGTTCATAGAAAGGTGCGATATAAGGAAGCTACATATAATCTGTGAGCTCAATTAAATCGTGTTTAAGTGGCATTTATTATTAAAAATTACTCACGCTTTCTCGTGGCCGTATCCTTCGCCTTTGGTGAATCCAAGAGACACAGCCACAGTGATGAGAGGCAAGACTAAACAGATAGGAGAAACGTTAACATTGAATAATTAGCCATAGTTATGCTAAATTTGCATAAGTGATGAGATTCTAATCAAAATTAAAGTGGAAGCAATCACCAATTAGTCATTAAGTTAATTTATACAAAACGCCTGTAAACAAAGCGTGTTAAAGGGGAGTTTATGGGTTCAAACCAATAAACCAACCTAAATAAGCTTCAGAAATTTATCTGAATTTGTCAGACGTGGTGAACGAGTGGGAATAGAGTATAAGAAGATTGCACTGAATGGACACAGTTTCGTCGAAAGGCATTTCTTTAGCATAAGGTCGTTATCAAGATTACGTCGTATTGCATTTATCGCAACTTATAAGATCGAACGTTTATCAAATGTTTTACCCCAAGCGGAAACAACGAGCAAGGTGGTTTCGATTGTTCGTCTGACGTGGAAGACAAAGATGATGTAGAACAACAGTTCGACACCTTCAGCCAACATGGTGAAAAAGGCGACCAGGAAAAAGTAGTGCAGCAGAACGGCAACAACTTTGCAACCGACCTACATACCCACAAACATGTGTTTCAATATAATAATTATATCAATCCTTATAGAAATACTGCTTCAGAATAAGAGATCTTGAAAATATATATTAGCACAGGAGTGTAGTAGTTTAGCAGAACAACTTTGCCTCATACCTATGGTGTACTTACTTTACTCGTATTAAGATCTAGTGCAACTTACCGATAATATATATATATATGTATATATATATATATATATATATATATAATTATATACACTTGTCTAAAAAGTCCTCGATGGCTTAAAGCTTAAAGTTCACTAGGAATTGTGAACAAGTAACGGTTGATAGGCTAAGTAAAAAAGAAGAGCTTGCAACAGTAAAAACACACGGCGAGGTTACGTAATCGCAGTCCGGACCATGAACCGGGCAATGGAGGCTCTGGAGGCCTGGATGTACTCCAATCGCCTGCGTCTTAACTCATCTAAGAACCAGTTTATATGGCTTGGTACGAGCCAGTAGCTCGCCAAGATTGACCTGGAGTCCCTTGCCCAGGAGTTCCCACAGTTTGCATTATCATTATTCTTCTGTCTAGGACCTTGGTGTCACTTTGGACCAAGAACTAACCTTCACGCGGCAAATCAATCTGCTATTCGGCGATTGCATCTAACAGCTGCGTCATCTTAGAGTGGTCATCCGTTCTTTAACCTCTAAATTCTAATGCTGTCTTAGTCTTATTCACTCCTTTGTTGTTTTTCGCCTCGATTATTGCAGCACCCTCTATGTGGGTTTTCCGGCTGCTCGGGTTGGGTGTTTGGATCGGGTCTTCCGGGCAACGTCACGCCTTATTTGTCGCATCCCAAGATTCGGCCATGTCACTGATTACATGCGGGATGTCTTGCATTGGCTCCATTTCCCGCAGCGGATCACTTACCGGATCTCTGCCTTGGTTTGGCGCTGCCTAGCAACTGTGACCCCTGTTTACTTACAGGAGGTCTGCTGCTCCACCCTGACAGTCCAGCTCCGTGGTTCTCTCCGCTCTTCTAGGCAGGCTGAGCTCCTTCTACGGGTCGCGGACCTCTATTATGAAGCACCGTGCTTTTTCTGTTGCTGGTCCTGTAATATGGAACGGTCTCCCTGTGGCTCTACGGCTAATGCCTATAGCGCTTGCGGCCACGTTCTACTTTAGCCTCAAGACGGTTTAGCCGGTGTTGGGTCGGGAGCTCTCCTGAGTAGATAACCTTAAATAAAACTCTTAAATGAAGTGAAATAATCTCACACCGTGGATTTATAATAGAGGATAATTGAGCTCAGATTCTACAAAATGTAGCTCATCTTACGTGAATGTGGTCCTTGGAGTCGACGTCGACTTTGTCTGCTCCAGCCATGAAGATAATATAGGCAATTATAAGAGCGACGCAGAGATTAAGCAGAACTGTCGCCTGCGCTGATTTGGACTCTCTGTTAACAAAGCATATTATAACAAAACAAAAGCTACTATCTTTATGTATTTTAGGACTCACAAATTTACCCACAGGTAGTCGTAAGACATACGTATTTCTTTAGCAATCCATTACAGTGACAATCAGTCTGGTTAGTTTTACAGTTGAGAAATGATCATTGATTAGTTTCAGTTTACTTCGAGTGATAAGTAAACTCTTGAGCAAAGTCCAGGTTGAACTGATCATCGCATGAGAGGAAGCAAGTACTGAACATTGACGATACAGATTTACTGAACATTTTGACAAAAAATATGTCAAGAATCCCGTAGGTAGTTGCTCAGGTTTAAACAACTTACTTCCACGTTAAGGCATAGACGAGAACAGTAAGGATGAGTGCAACGACGGAAGTACTGCAACCGATCATTGAAATGATGGACAGCGCTCTTTCGTCGAACTGCAAGAGAAGCATTTGTATTGAGTCAGAGTGCTACACTGGCATTACAATGTGATATATCATTGAAATAACACAGTACAACTGCATTTGATATTGTCCTCCTAACAAAGATCAGAAGTGCACACGACCATACGACAGAACATCGTGATTAAACGATTTGCTCAAATTTCTTGGAGATTACACATGCATGCATCAAATTATGTACACAAGATGGTCTATGACTCTGTGATATCAGGCTCTAATTCAACGACTGCGGATTCGGTCCTGCTCAATCGTCCTCCGTCATTTATTAGCTGCCTCTCGTTATATGACGGTACTTACCTAGCGCCAGCAACAGATGCAATAAGAAAATTAAAATGGAACTTTTCAGTGTTTAAAAGCCGTGCCAAATCCAAGAAGTCCTAAGATCATTGTAAGCTACGGAAATGATGCTACAATAGAGCTATATTTGAAATCGCCCTCTTTCAAAGGCCAGAAGTGCACACAACACTACGAAAAAGCATTGAAGGTTGGCTCTGAGTAACTATAGTTAAGGATTTGCTGAAAGTTCTTTCACAGTACGAGATTATACATGCGTGCATCAAATTATATACAGCCTATAATTATCTCTCACCAAAGGAATTCTGCTCATCAAAATGGCGAAGTTTGTCAGATGATCACAGCTACAGATCGTGTGAGTTAAATTCGTCGATGTCACCGAACACCCATTGGAATCCCATTCGCCACTGAAACACAGATTCAAAATAAGAGATCAGTGTGGAGCACGTGAACCAGGAAATAAAGTACATTGTTGAATAATTATATGGCATGCATTTCTACGAACAAACCATTACAGACAACACAGAGGGTTGAAAACACAAGAAAACAAGTTGCGATGAAACATAAGCCACATTTCTACCTGTGAAAGTTCCAGAAGGCGCACGTTCTTCGATAACTCATCCTTTCTTTCTGCATTAGCCAAAGTCAATGATTTTTAGATACCTTTTTTACGAGCAAAACATTAAGCAGTTAATTTCTAAAGTGATATTGTGACTAATTCGATTAGCTCAGTGAATACAAGCATGGGATTCGAGGTGATTATGGTACTCACGATTATGCTGAAGATTCTGATACAGATTAAGATATTCATGATCTTCGCCTTGATAATGGTGCTCGTAATTATCATTATAAGACAGAAAAAGAACGATTGAGAGAAAATAAAGTATGACGATCATGACGATGCATTTCTAGACACTGCATTGATATCTTCAAAGACAGGAGGGCAATTAAAGAAGGAAACAATAGAAATTATTGCAGCTATTCAGCGCATGTCGCGAATAAGCTCGTTATGAAACTGGTGTCTTGCGCTTAGTTTTTAACAGGTGTTGCAGACATTTTTAGATTAAGATAAAGTAAGTGTGGGGCACACATGCTCATGACTTGAGATCGGTAAAAGCCGTGCCTGGTTATGTCGTAAAGTTATAAGGACTGGTCGATCTAGTTTTTCTTTGATCTTCAGTCCTCCGATTGAAAACGATAGAACTCTTGAGTTGATGACATCAATGTCTCTATATTAATAGTTTGTAACAACTGTTAATGTATGAAACAAATAAACTATATAACGTCAAGCAAATTATACACGTTACACTCATTGCTTATGACTTATACACAGTTTCACCTTAGCATTTAAACGACGAGTTGCATTGTTTTCCAGACACTTTTGTTATATTGTCTTCGTTAAAGTGTTGGGCGAACATCCATTGATGATTGTACACTATGATATTGGTGCTAAAGCACTCATTAGGTAAGATAAAACTGCTGCTTGGGAATGGATAAAGGAGCAAACCACCTTCGATTGTTGGGACAGCCACTCACTAGAGATAATCCCTAGGCAGATATTCCACTAACTTCGCATAAAATGTATCACCACACCGCCACTAGAAAATTAATGCTATAGTATACATGAATTAATAGCAATATAATATATTGCTATTAATTCATGTAGCATTTTCATAGAAGCTCTATTATTATCTCCCAATGCATAATAGCTAAATGCTTCTGGTGCAGAGACCTAGCTGAACTAATAAATAATATAGATGATATTGTAATTTGTAATTGTAATTGTAATTGTATATGGTTGCACTATGCTTAGAATACTGCCAATCTTCTTACTCATTTCCTGGAAGGAACTCGTGAACGGTTCGATAGTATAATCCCCACATATGCATACTTAGCTGAGTTTCCGATGAATTCCCTGCAAAATCAAACAGTTTGAGCTTTAAGTCAACACAGATTTATAAATGATACTAGCCTACAGAACATCAGCGGGGTGTGTTTAAGTTGTCAATGGCTCATCCAAACATTTATCTGAGCGGTGTTTTCTTGCCGATGGACGTCTTTTGTTCTTCCTGAGCTATAACACAATTTTGGCATTAAAATTTTGTGCGAAAAACATAAAGGACGCTATGTTAAACGTCCATACAATTACCTAAATAGTACAACGTAAGAGTCTAGATAGTAAAGTAACTTACTGCGTCTAAGAAGTTTTTAAAAATCATTACTTACTGTTCTCTAGTGCTGTCATGGATATTGAGATTTTGTCGCCGCTAGTTTCACCCCCAAAAGAGCGACTTGGAAAATCGATAAGCTTATGAAGAGGCAGATTTGACTTCGCCAGTGTCCATGCTTCTAAAACTAAATTGAGCATATAGATTGAAAACGACACATTGTGCCAAAGGCTTGGTAGGTTATGCCTAAATACCGTGAAGGGCATAAGTGTTTTGAAAATAGATTTCTATTTTCAATTTTCTGGTCACACAAACTACTTGCATCTTGCATCAGTATATAAGACACTGATTTAAGGGTTTTATGCTTGGTCCTCTTTTGTTTACGTTATACGCCACAGCATCATGCAGTTATAGGAGCATAGCTGGATAATCATTCACTGTGATTTCATTTCTATGCTGACGATACTAAAATCTACATTTCATTTGACAGTCTGTCACGTCACTCATCTGTGCAGCTGTTGTCTGCTGTCTTTGATGACTTACAGTCTTGGATGGTGGCTCCTTAGCCCATCAAAGACTGTGAATCGAAGACAGGCACTCCACAGCAACTTAAAAATTTTGATAGACTTAAGTCATTGAAACTGGGTTACTCAATTGTTCAGCTGGCAGGTGCTGCTCATATAACTTAGGCGTGGTATCCAATTCTACCATGTCTCTCACTGGCCATGTAAACAGTATTTGAAGTTATCACATAAAATTGAATTTTGATTTTATGTTCATTCGTGACATATGCAGAATTACACATTATGTGCCCATGTCTGCAAGGATGTCTCTGGCAAACGCATTGGTTTCCAGTCGCCTAGATTACTGCAACTCGATTCTAAATGGCATCAATAAGTGAGCCATGCTGAAGCTGCAGAGAGTTCGGAATTCTTTGGCTAGAGTCATAACTAATGCACCAAAATAAGAACTTGTAACCCCTTTGCTTAAATCGTTGCATTGACTTACTGTTCAGGTTATCAGTTTAATAGTGAGGCTCATAGTCTATAAAACTTAAAATCAGTTCTTATTTCCGTCATTTCATACGAGTGGGAGTTGACCTTTTAATGAAGCAAATTCGTGGGTTTTCTTATGCCACCAGATTTGGAGAAATTGGACATCAACCTCTGGACAACCCCTCTGATACGACGCAGCGCTCGAGAATAAGCTGGTTCTTTGCGCTTAGCTTTACAGTAGTACTTTAGAAATTAGAAGTTTACAATTACAATAAAGATAAAAGTCCTGTTGATTACTACAAGTAGGAGACTATTAGGGCAGGCCTACTGATTCATCCATTTAATTTACGGTTTGATATTCATCCGAACTCTGTAAGTTTCTCACCTAAATTATCGGCATCTTCGTAGCTGTAGTTAGCTTTGTTAAGCATGGATAAACTCCGTCCGTATACTTCAGCTGAGAACAAAATGATCGTTGCCACACTTCTATTAACCTACAACAATTAACTAAACATACAACACAGGAACATTTTCTCATAAACCTCTGAGTTTCATCAAATCTTGGATCATGCATGATCTTGTATAATCAAGCAATTTCCATAATGCATGCAGTTATCATAATACACGAAAATCAATCGATTGAAGCTTCAAGTGAATTCGAAGTCAAAGTTGTAAATCCATTCGAGAAGCCAGGTTGAAATCCGTTAAGTCAGTACGACCGGAAGTGAAGGTAGATCAAGAGGACTGCCTCAAACACATTAAAACAGCAGACATACTTCTTAAGAAAGTTTAGGATTATCAAAGGATTAGTAGGATTAGTAAAGAGAATAAATATTACAATTGAAATTATCTAATTTTGTCACTGAATATAATATTTTAGTTGAAAGCATTCGATTTACGGCTTCAAGTTCTTTCCATTCTTCTTTGTTGTTCGGCTGAAGAACGTTGCTGGTCGCTTGAACAAATGACTGAGTTTTGTGCGTTGAAACAAAAAGAATAACATGAAATTCCGTACACGAATGTATATAAGTAGTAAGTAGGCCTACAAATGTATGTAACTATGTAGGCTATGCATGCATTGAAGAATCTATGTATGCATGCATGTATGCATATACGCATATAAGTGCATATACGCATGTAAGTATGTATGCATATAAGCATGTACGAATAGTACTTATATATTGTGTATGTATGCATTATGTATCTGTTCTTAATCCGAACAATCGCACTGAAAGACAGTTTGAAAATGTAGGTTGAAGAAAGTCGATCAAAAGTACATCTGTTCAATGGAATGTTCAAGACAAGAGAAGTGAGAAAAAAAGTGAGTCCATGTATCGACTTAAATCTGACATTTATTAGTTATACCTTAATTTCTCTTTTGGTTGGGTTGTTGGTGCTGTTGTTTCGCAGGACAGCCAATCGGTTTATCATCATGACTGAGGCGTTGAGATTTCCTGAGCTCAGACCTTCGCTCTTATTAGTCAAGGCAGATAATTGGTTAGCGATCTCAGCAACCACAGTCTGGTTTCTCAGTGCAGTTCCTTCCAACTTATTGACCTTAACATGAATGAATAATCAATGTAATGCACGAACTACAAGTTAAAATAGAATTACAATTACAGCGATAACGACTTTTCACAATATAGAGCTTCCATGCACGTTAGGTCTAAGCTGCTGAATTTTGTTTCACTGAAGTATCTTGTGATTTTCATTTGCGTTAAACACCACACAAGCTGTTCTAACCGGTATCGTTCAATATCCCAACGCTCAAGAACGCGTTGTTAATAACCGCGAACATACAAAACCGCGCAGCTGAATATAGCGGCTTATGGGAGGTAAGATTGAATAGTATTAACAAATAAAGGAACCGCTATTTTCCGGTGCTCTTATTTTAAATTAAAATATGAAGCTAAGCATGTAGTAGGCCTACTATAGTATTTTATTTTGGCTTAAATTCAAAAAAGACGAATAAGCAGTAAGATGAACTGAATAATTATGTCAACATTCCCATCAAGTGATACAACGACGAATGAAAACGTAGAGCTTAAGAACCTAGCGGAATCTGTTAAGTGATTGCAAACATAAGGTCTGGCATATATATATATATATATATATATATATATATATATATATATATATATATATATATATATATATATATATATATATATATATAGACCTGCAATTAATATTCTGTTCTATTTTTGACCTAGTGTTGTTTAGTTTTGCTTTGAGTTTTAGTTTCAGTTATTATTAGTCTTACATGCTAGGTGTTTTAGTTATTAATAGTTTTAGTCATTTCTGCCAAGTTTTAGTTTTAGTTATAGTTTTAGTTAATAGAAACTGACACTTCCTCGTTTCAGTTTTAGTTTCTTCAGTTTTAGTTTTAGTTTTAGTTTCAGTTATTTTTCACTGATATTTAGCCAACAACGATGTATATAAAATTTCTGCCAATAGGCTATAGCAACCATTATTTTTGCAGTATGACAACATGCCATGTATCACACATGATATAATGTCTCTTTAATAATTAGTGTGGTAAAAATTTCTTGCTGAGCTTTATGTGATTCCCTGATTTTCGCCCCTATTCACAAAACATTGAATATTCAAGGACGCTAGGTTTTCGTTAGATGTTTTAGTTATTATTAGTTTTGACCGTTTTAGTTTCACTTTCAGTTATCGTTTTTGGCCGGCTCCGCGAGTTTCAGTTATTATTAGTTTTAGTTATTTCACAAAGTTTTCGTTTTAGTTTTAGTTTCAGTTAACTATAACCCTGAGTCTTCGTTAACGAAGGTTTTCGTTTTCGTTTTAGTTAACGAAAACAACACTAATTTGGATGTAACAATTCGGTGACTTCGAACTTAGTAGCTTTTAGCTATAGACTAATTATAAAGGAATCGTCTTCAGCTGCGAAGAAGACTTAGTTTGACAATAAAGAAATTCACTATTAAGCGATAACAGTCGCGTTTTTGATCGTCGAAATAATGAACAGCATGCGGGAATTAGCGGCGCGGTTTTGTGCGCGCGGTGTTTTAACGGCGCAGTTTTATACGCGCGGTTTTAAAAGTAAACCGTTTTAACCATCGGTTGGGAAGTATAGGCCTACGTCTGGTTGAAGGATGCAGGCGATTGGCACTATGCAAGCCAAAGCTAAGTTAATCGTAATGTAAATCTATAGGTGGGTTATGTCTAAAAGCTCGGTCAGAGCTCTATCTATTATTAAAACCAACATTGTCTACATAACTCTGTAATTTCCATGAACTACAAGAATACTGACCGTCAGCCTGCTTACAGTTTAGATTCGTTTGGGCTATTGGTAGAAGCACCTTTGATATAATAACTAGCTGAGAGAGAACATGCAGAAGAGCACGTTCTTTTTTGACCATACATTAGGTCTATTTTATCGGCCTAAAACTCTTCATTGGTGGCAATGATGGCCAGTGTCATAGCAAAGGAATTGGTTTTCAATTGAAATTAATTTGAGAAATCTGGACTCCCGATTGAAACCATACTTATTTTTACTGTGATCCTATGAATTTGATCTGTCCAGAATGCATTATAATTTTATCAAACCATTTCATGCATGCAAGTGAATCATTCAATCAAAATTTAGTTATCTCGATGAACCCAAATAGATTAAACCTATTACAAATATTCATAATGAGCTTATAGAATGAAAACCTGATCGATTATTTACATTTGTCAGTAAATCTGCGAATTCTTTGTCAAAGCAACCATTGCAGTTTGTTTTAGACCAAACGGGATTCGCAGTTCTGTCCAAAACACACTTTCTTGAACACGGTTCTAGAATAATCAAATTTTTCCCAAAACTATATCTATTGCATACGAAACAAACGAGTGACAAACTAAAAAGTTGGATACTTCGTTAATCATGTTTACTTTTGATGGACCAAGTCAAACAACTGATCGAACATAACGAATTATTTAGCAAGCATCTACTTGAATTCGTTAAATCATGTCATTGGTCTTTTTGGAATTTATAAACGTATATCCATTACAGATGCATTCTTCTTTCTCTGTAGTTTAGACGACAAAATTTGGTTCATCACCAAGTATCTCTGGACAACCTCTCTGACACGACGCAGCGCTCGTAAATAATGTGGTGCCTTATTGCGCTTAGCTTTAAGTAGCTCCTTCGGGTGTTTAAGTTTACAATTAAGAATACAATTAAAGCAGTAGAGAAAGATATCGGTAGGCCCTACTTGTCGGTTAATTCACCGCATTTCATTACATGACTTTCCCACGTAAAATTAATTCACCGCAATAAACTAGTGTCGAAAACACAGCATGATGGTCTAGAAAGACATCTTTTAATTATAACTATTCTCATGAAAGCGAAGTTAATAAACATTTGTACCATGCACATGTGTGTACTTCCAAGCCCAATTAAGCTGGTAGCCATTAATTAGTTAATGTTAACACATTACATGTAGGCTACATGTAGCCTACATGTACATGTACGCCTCAAAAATTTATTCCGGTGCACGAACGGTCTGCCGACATTTAAACACACGACACATAATCACGCGATACTTAAACACAGACACTTCAACACACGGCAGATAAACACAAGGACATATAAACACAAGGACATATAAACACAAGGACATATAAACACAAGGACATATAAACACACGGCGGATAAACACAGCGCCATATTGGACAAAATCTTTAAAAACGGTTTCGGCAAATTAATTAACCCTAACTGTCTTATAAAAGTAAAAGTGCGAAAAGTTATTGGTGCGATGAATGAGCTATTGCATGCAAATACTGGAGTACGTCTGCAGCTAAATAGAGACTAACAGCACGTCCTACATGTCCTTCAAATCACGATACTTCTTCCTCGGTGGTTGATCAACTCCCGATATTCCCTGTAGAAAACTAGATTTCTGCTTCTGAATATCTTTAGAGATTCCATCCAAGAAGGTCCAAAGAGTAGGATGATGACACTGGAACAAGGACTGAAGACCATAGTGCCATCCCTCTACTGCGTTGGTTGTTCGGGCAATTCCGTCTACTGCAGCTTGATATTGATTCCAACGTTGGATCGGAAATAAACTTGGTCCGTAATTTGCGTTTCGACCCGCCCGTCTTCGTCCACGGATGTACGTGTGCTCGAAATAGGACAGAAGCTCTGGCATTCGATCGTGTACTTCGCCAATGTCATCTGCAAGAAGCTCAAAGGCTTCTGTTACGTCATTTTCGGGAACAAGCGCCAATGCAGCTAAACATCGTACTCCTCCGCGAACAACATTGTCAGTTTCATAGGCTTGTTTCATTCCCACTTCATTCACTTTTCTCAACACGCTTTGACAGAGGTGAAAGTAGCAGCCAGAGATTGCAGCATTAGGGTATGTAATTATACAAGGGGTGCCTTGTGTTTAAGTGTCGAAGGATTATCTGTCCGTGTGTTTATATGTCCTTGTGTTTATCTGCCGTGTGTTGAAGTGTCTGTGTTTAAGTATCGCGTGATTATGTGTCGTGTGTTTAAATGTCATGGAACCGCACGAACAGGCAAGGTAGACGCAACAACTAAATGCGGTGAATTAACCGACAAGTACCAAGATATCAACTACTGAAAAGCATTTGACAGTTAATTCAAACAATGACGAAAGCAATGTTTGCCATCCATAATTGATTCTAGTATGGTAAAACAAGCTACCAATATTCGTATAATATTTTACAGTACGCGTATTTTAATAGGTGCTTACCACCAGTGGTGTTGCCAGGACATGGTCGATAAATTGATTGACCGGTCATCGTTAGATTCCACTGAATTGAATGTTCTTTATCAAAGTCGAAGTCGCAGAACTTATCTGAAAAGGTCAACATTGCCATTAACAGCAGCCATGATGAATTGCACAAGTGAATTAATCTGGCTATTCGTCGCCTTTGTTACTCTCAATAACGCCTCAAAGGGGTTCAGCTGTTCGGAGATAAAGAGATGAATAAAATATTGGATGTCTCCCACTTCAAAGATCATCAGAAAACTCCTCTGAGGGTTTTATTTGTCAGACAGGCCAGACAAATAAAACCCACAGAGGAGTTTTTGGCAATTACATGACGAAGATGATCTTTGAAGTGGGAGAAATCCAATATTATTATTCATCTATTTATCTTAACGCTACAAACTCCTTAAACCTGCTCGGTCGGCGGCATTGGCATCTTTCAGTTATTTCAGAAAAAAGATATAATACTTTTTTCTGAAATCAACTGAAATACGCCAATGCAGCCGACCGAGCAGGTTTTAGGAGTTCGTAGCACTAAGGATAGACAAAAATGTGAAAAATTACGCCATACTTAAAAAAAGTAAAAAATTCACGGCGAATTCACGACACCAATAATACAAAGTCATAATTATTGTGTTCATAAAATGTTGATTTCAGGAAGTTGTTATAATTGGCAACGCTCTGCATTTGAACGCAGGAACGTTTTCTTAAGAACATAATTATTAAGTACATCATCTAAGGATACAGAACGACGGTGTGTTTCATCAGCACAGATAATTTCGTGTTCCTTCAGAACAAGTAAATTATTCAGCTTCCAATGCTAACTAGTCAAAAGTTTCAATCAAAATTCTGCACCCTTTCTAAAACACTTCCAAGACAACGCAAAAGCAATTGAACAATATCACTCAATCACTCGTCATCGTCCTCATCATCATCATCATCATCATCATCATCATCATCATCATCATCATCATCATCATTGTCGTATGCATCGATTATATACTTGCCTATTTAAGTTTTGGTGAGAGTGTTTGGTTTGGCTTTTGGATATGTGTATGTAAATATGTATGTTGGAATGTGTGGGTGGGACTCTACTGATTGGACATTATAATTAGATATGAACAATTGAACCAATCACAATGTATTGGAAGAGTCCATTTTATGTATGTAAATTATATTAGAATATCTATAAGTAGGACTCTACTGATTGGACGCTATATTTAGATATGAACACTTAAACCAATTGCCAGGTATTGGAAGAGTCGATTTTATGTGTACATTATGTTGTTATTTGGTGGTTGAGAATAAAGCAGTCGCTCAAAAATTGTTGTTGAGAACGGACTCTGATGTGCTGTGACTATCACATGTGGTGGTAGTTTACATTTGGCGTCGTGAACAGGATCGGCCAGCTAGACAGTTGGGAGTGCCCATTCCTGTCTACGTAAGACGACCGAGAAGAGACGAAGCGTGTTTCGTCTGCGTTGTGTTACAACGGTGCTATACAACAAGAAGTCAACGTTGGTTTGACGAGGGTAAGACAGACAAAAACGTCAATAATTTGTCTTGTCTGAGTGGTCGAGTGGGACAAACCACAACTCGAACTCAGACGTGGTGGTCTACTGTTGTTGTTGAACGGGTGTGACGAAGGCTGATCATATCTAGGTCGGAGTCACATTTCGTTTAGACTTCTGTTTGACGTGGGTGCGGTTTTGGAGGCCAAGCTGTTTTCGGAGGAGGATTCAGACGAAGCCAAGCTGTACGGGTCGTGCCTAGTCAACAGTGCCAGCAGTGCCAAGCAGACGGAAGGTTCGGTTCCTGGGTGCAGTGGTCCAATTCTGCAGTGGTCGTATTCGAAAGACAAGTCGATACGCCGGTGGTCAAGTCGAGTCTTGGAGGTGAAGAAGCAACGACTGGTGAGAAGTCTAGAGTCACGATCAACAGACGACGGCGGTGAAGAAGAAAAGACTTCGTGGGGAAGATAAGTCTACCCATCTCATTTTTATACTTACAGAACAGTTGGTGTAAGTGTAAAATTTGTGTTTCTTTCGTTGTCATTGTAAAATAAACTGACAAGATGGAACATTTGTCCAGTGACAAACGTGCTGAACTTAAGAAAATGTCCACTGAAAGAGTGAGACAAAAGCTTGTACAGTACGGCAAGTCAGAGGAAGTGTTGTTGACTCTGGACCGTGAAGTTCTGTTGGAGGAGTTGGCTAATGATTGGCTGAAAGAAGAAATGGAAGAGAGTGAAGGTGCAGTAGCACATTTGGAAGAAATTAAAAGTGAGTCGGAAGAAGAAAGGAGTGAACGAAAGGGTGAAGTCAGAGAAGAGAGTTGGAGGAGAGAGGAATTGGCGTTGAGAAGAGAGGAAATGGAATTGAGAAGAGAGGAGATGGAATTACAGAGACGGCAGTTGAAGCAGATGGAAGCGGTGATTATGAAAAAGGACGAGCAGTTGGAGAAGGAAAGATTGGAAAGACGGAGAAAGGAAGAGAAGTTGGAGGCAGAAATGTTGGAATTGAAGAAAAAGAAAGAGGAGGAAGATACTCCTATAGCCAAGATGAAGAAGCTTGGTGATGCTATGAAACATGTTTTACCTCGCATGCCAAATGATCTTGCCGAGATTCCGTTGTATGCTGTTGAAAATGCTTTCAAAAGTTTCGTGGTCATAAAAATCTATACCCAAGTTCTCGCTATGACTCATCGATCGAAACTATCGGAAATTCCCAAGGTTTCGAAAAGTATCGATCGATGACGTAATCAGGTAAGGTCTCGCGGAATCGATCGTATGAGTCATAGGCGTCGATCGTTAGGGACAATACCGCAGTATCGATCGATGAGTCAAAGGTCGCGGAAGTTCCCAACAGTTTCGATCAGTCGTCAGTTTTGATGATGAGCCGTCACACGGTCGTTAAGTCTTCATTATCAACCCACGAATTAAAGGACTCAGGATAACCAAGCCATTTTACGAAAGATTTCTTTCCGCGTTTCCTGATAACCTTCTCGATTCTAAATAATTCTTGAGTCGTCTTCTGTAGCTCTTGCTCGTAGAATGAGCCTTGAATTTCTTCTCCGTTATAATCTTTAATCTTATAGGTTGGAGGATCAGTGTATTGAACTCCAGACACAGTAAACACCTCTTCAGACCATCTCGCCGTGTATCCTTTTTCAAAAATATTCTTTTTCTTCGTTATTCTAACTTTATCACCTATTGAAAACCTAGGCTTAATAGGCTCTGAAATCTCATCACCGTATAAATTCATAAATACAGTCTTTTCATTAACTTTCATACTAGCCTTAGTGGGGAGTCATTTTTATAGAAGAATGTCTCGCGTTATTATAATTACTAACCATTTCGTCTAATATATTAATATATCTTCGAGTTGAATTAGCTGAAAAATATTTGTACATCTTTTCTTTCATCGTTCGATTCCAACGTTCGACTACACAAGATTTCTCCTCATTTTCTGTGGAATACAACTCAACTAAATTCTGTACATCTTTATTGTAAAATTCTTTCCCTTTATCAACCCAAACTTTACCCGGTTTTCTTCCGCTCTTTAATATTTTCAAGAAACCACTAGCCGTAGATTTTCCGCTCTTATCATGTAGTGGTACGATCCAACCATACTTTGAAAATACATCTATAACCGTTAACAAGTATTTCACGCCATCGTTATCTTTAGCGAACGCCTGCATATCGATCAGATCAGCTGCCCAAATGTCATCTATACCCCCGACGTACACCTTCCTTTTTCTAAAATGCCTTACTACGGGTTTATGTAATTCATCCGCTAGTTCATCAGTCCATTTTAAGCTTTTTTTAAACCTAATCCCAAACTCGATTTTGCTGATAATATAGGTTTAACTAAACTCCTCTCTATTCGTTCACGTAAGCTCGGATTAGAAATATTATTCAAAGCATTAATCATAGCTCTATCAGCTACATTCCTATTAGCCGTATCGGAGTATTGATTGTAAGCTAAATCGTGAATATATGCCGCATTATCGACCCTGTCAACTGGTTTAGACCACTCTTTCGGAGTTCCATCGGGATTCAGTCTCAAATCTAATCTAGTCCCAGGTCCCGTAAACGAGTGACCAGGTAAATGCATCTCTCCTGGGAATTTAGCCCAAGGTAACTTGATGTTGCTTGTGACTGAATTTAGAGAACTAACTAGATCTCCTCCATTCGAAGCAGTTCCTTTCACGAATTGAGTTTTAATCGTTCCACATACAACGCATATACCTCGAAGCATAGGCCTATTATTTTTACTGATGACGTTCCTGGTATCTTTAGTTTCCGTTTTTCGTTTACACTTTACGCAATACATTTTAAATACAATCAGATATATTTAAAATGGAAGCTAAAAATTTATCGTGGAACGACGCGTCATCTAATAGATTCAATAACCCTCTTTTACCGAGAAGTATAAGAGGGTTAATAGTTGGAAAATCTGGTTGTGGAAAGACCACATTATTGTTGAACTTACTTTTAAGACCTGGGTGGTTAGATTACGATAATTTACAAATATTCGGTCTGTCTCTCTTTCAACCAGAGTATAAAATTCTGAAAAAAGCATTCGAAGAAAAGCTACCTAAACAAGCCATAATCGGGTTATTCGACTGCCAAGACGAGATCATAAGACAAAATATTCCACCAGCAGTTGTAGTTGAGGAAATGGCTAAACACTCGAATGAGAAATCTGATATATCTGCCAAGTTCTTCGAATCAGCCGAAGACGTACCAGACCCGAGAGAATTGAAGCCGGAGAAGAAGAACCTAATGATCTTTGACGATCTGCAGCTAATCAAACAGAATAAATGCGAGACCTACTACATCCGAGGAAGGCATAGCAACGTTGACTGCTTCTACCTCGCCCAAAATTATTTCAAACTACCGAGACAGACGATTAGAGAGAATGCAAACTTTATCTGTTTGTTTCCACAAGATCAGAAAAATATTGATCATATATACAACGATCACGCGAGTACGGACATGCCTAAGGATGAGTTTAAGAAACTATGTAAAACAGCCTGGGAGCAACGCCACGGCTTTCTAGTAATAGACCAGTCCAGCAATAAAAATAACGGCAAGTATAGATGCGGATTCGATGAATTCTACATACCGACGACTATTTAAAATAATATATATTAATATAAAAACAAAAGAATGGAATCTCTTCTCGTAAAGATATCGACTAACACGGAACAGACGGCTCGTAACACGAGTCCAAAATCGTCGTTCTATATTTTGGTGAGTAAAAAGAACGCGAAGATTAGGACTCAGTTTAATCCGCTAATCGAACTAGACGCGAGTAAAAAGTACGAAATGTGTCTTCTCAATTTAGAAACTTATTTTAGTTTTCCGAATTTGGACGCTACGAACAACCACTTGAGATATTCACCCGATTCAGGTGTTACGTGGTTCGATGTAAACGTCCCGGAGGGGTGTTATGAAATCACGGATATAAACGATTACCTACAGAGAATTATGAAAGAGCGTGGACATTATAATGATGCCGACGCACAACCTAATATTTCGATAGAACCGAATAGTAATACGTTAAAATCCGTGCTAACTATTGCGCCGAATTATAAAGTTGATTTTACATCGGACAACTCGATTAGAACGGTCCTAGGTTTCAATCGCCGGACATATTCGGAGGGGATATAACGAATCCGAACAAATAGTAAACATAATGAACGTAACCAGTTTGAGGGTAACGAGCGATATAATCGGAGCTTCGTACGTTAACGGATCGACGGCGAACGTGATATATTCGTTTTTTCCTAACGTAGGACCTGGTTATAAAATTATCGAAGTACCCACTAATTTAGTGTATCTTCCAATCACGCTGAGTACGATTTCATCGATGGAAACGAAGCTTACCGACCAAAATGGAAAGCTGGTTAACCTCAGAGGAGAAGAATTATCGATTAGATTTCACATCAGAGAAGTGTGAGTACTATTAAAAGTTTATCTTAGTTATATTAAAAATGAGTCGATACGAGAATATAAAAGTTAATATTTCGGAAGGACAAAAAGACAAAATTAAACGCGCGCTCGAAGCGGGGTGTGATGGCGTGAGTATAAGACTATCTCACGATGATCTGTCGGGAGAACACGTATTAGCTCTAACTCAAGCGCAAATTAAAAAGATGGTTAAAGCGTATCAGAACGGAACTGGCATGACGATCAAAATGAGTAAAACGCAGTTAGTTCATAACGCCAAAGTCGAAGGAGGATTCATCGGCGCTATTCTACCGTTTCTAGCAACGGCTGCTAAATTCCTTCTTTCTAAAGTACTACCAGGTCTCGCGACTGGAGCTTTAGCCGGTGTAGGCTCTGCAGCTGCTTCGAAAGTCATCGATAAAATTAGCGGATCCGGAGGCGTGATATACATCAGAAGAGGAGATAGAAACGCCAAGATAGTTCAACAAGGGGAAGGTCTTTACCTAAAACCGTGGAGGGGATCCGGATTAGATGGTCAAGGAGATGGTCTCTATATGAAAACTGGTAAAGGGTTGTATATGAAAACTGGTAAAGGGCTTATACTAGGACCTAATTCTCCATTTTCAAATATTCCGATTCTAGGGTGGCTACTATAATTTAAAACTTTTATATCCTATTTATAAAATGTCTCGAAACTGGTCAAGACCGACACATAAAATGGGATGGACGAAACCCGCTCATTCGAAAAACTTTCCGATAAACCCGGTAGAGTGGTTACCTAAGAATGAAGTGGCTCACAAACCCGTAAAACACCCAGGCTGTCAAGTATATGAGATTTTTACTCAACGAACGATAACGATTAATCCTAAAGAAACGGAAACGATTGAGCTCGGACTCGGCGTTCGAATGAGAAGAGGATGGTGTAAAGTGCAGCTCAAACAGGAAATACAGAATTGCGGACTACAAGACGATGTTGTTTCTAAAAATACCGAAGACATCGTCATTACAATTTTAAACGATTCCGATTCGGAAGTTGTCATAAACGAAGGAGATTCGTTATGCTTAGTCGCTCATACCGTTCGCAGTAGGAGTGATGATTTTAAAATTATATTGTTTAATTAAAAAAAAAAGATGCCACCAGGAAATACAACAATCGTAATGAAAACGGAAGCGGTCGAAGGAACAGCTCACGCTTACCGACTCGCGAAGATCGTTGAAATTCAAAAAGAAATCGAAACAGAACGAGATAAAAGAGCGGGTTTGAATGAAAAGTATCGTAAAGGCGTTAGGATTATTAACGTAGTAGATACAATATCGGATCTAGTCGCGTTAGCTTCTACCGCTTCAACGATCGCGGTTCTGTCTACGATAGTCGCAGCACCGGTAGCTGTAGCTCTACAAGGATTGGCGGTTGGAGCGGGTGTGTTTAGCATGATCGGACGTGTGGTTAACAGAAAGGAATTCGAGAAACTATGACCGAGTCGTTTAAGAACGTGGGTGATAAATCAGGCGAAAACGTAAAAATAATATCAAACTACATTGACATAAATGCCAGTATAGTTCAAGGATCGGGCTTTGGACCCAAGAACTTCATCACTGTAATAACCCGTCTTAACCCAGCTGACCCTGCAATTAGGCTCCACAAATATGGAGATGACTGCTACCTATTAATCCCTTCCTCAGATAGTGCTTCTGTCTATTTAGAAATTGACCATGATTCCTGATGGGCAGCTGACTGTAACATGAAGTTGAACCAAAAGAAACCAAGCGAAATGCAAATTCACCGCCCGAGTGCGGACCTTGGCTACCTTGCCACCACAGGCACCACCATAGGCCTAGCCAGGGTTACCAGTGTGGTGATCTTTGGGTAACCATTTATGTCTTAACCCATTAATGCCCAAACTCTTCCCCAGTGGCCCAATTTTTATGATACTTGGGAATATAACAAATGATGCTAAGGTAAGGTCCTTGGAACTTGAATTTATGTGACTCCGCGATCAGCCGCTAAATGGCGTGCTATTCCCATTTGGGAACATTGGGCACATAATGGAGTCTGTTCCCATTTGGGAACACCATGCAAATTTATTGCAGATAATCTGTTAAATTTGCAGTTTTCAGTTACTACACTAGTTTTACTTTATGTACAGGATATACCCGGGTAGGCTGCTTTGTTAGAGCAATAAAACCACACGTCAGTGTTGAAGTAGGCTAACTAGTTTTCAGAAGTTATAAAGCAGTGCCAACAATAGCAAGGTCTAATTTATTCTGCGATTGAACACAACCATCATGCACATCAACATATTCCAGGTATTTCTCTATAATGCCTTCCAGGAGACTGACAATATTCTGTCTCAAATGCGATGATGATTATGATACTACTGTTCGTAGTGTAGATGAAGTAGAACCGTGCACTTTGCACAGTACAGCTTTGTATTCTTCTTACACAATCGACATATTGTTTGCCTTTCACTCGGAACCCAGATGATGATCGACTCCATCGTAGCGAATGTCACTGACTGAGTGGCTGGCTATCTGATAGAGCTGTGGGAGGACTGTCCAACCTGTTGTATAGTATTGTTCACAATTTGCCGCCAGAACTCCAGGTGGTCAGACAATCCACAGACTTCAACGTGAAGAAGCCAGGCATCAACAACAGTCATGTTCAAACCGATTGATAAAGAGTGGCACCACCACTTCTTGGAGCGAAAGACGGGGTGATAGTTAGACAGGAAGAGGTCCAGATTGCCCACAACACCCATGTGAAGAGTATGCTTTCTAATGACAGCTGGTTGATTTATATCAACCACATACTCTTTGGCTGAGCTCCAGCGCTTCAAATGGCTCTACTGCAATGAAATTGGTAGAGACATTTGTGTCAGAAGGGTTCCACAAAGATGCCAAGGGAAGTTTCGAGTTCGGTTGCCAAAGAGAGGTCAGAGAACAGGTAGAAGGTCGTGCCACCTCCCCAGCTACCGGTACCTTATGAAGAAGTTGCCATAGTAGACCTCATGGCACGTCGGTTTGGTAATGGAGCTGAGCCTCTGAAGCCTGTGCTAGGTGAACAAGCTGCTCAGTGTTATCATTGTCTCCATCTGCATCATACTCTATAGCCTAATGGTGATCGCCTCAGACAAGGAAACCTTTCTTTACACCTGAAAAAGACATTATGTAATATAAGGTGTGATTGCTGTGTAAACTAATAATTCTAATTTATGTCATATTCTTTTATAAATATGGACAGTAGTTATGCACTCGATGCGGAATTTTCAATAACTCAATCATTTCTCCACCATGTTCCCAAATGGGAACAGACTACATTTGTGCCCAATGTTCCCATTTGGGAACATCAAAGATTTACTAAACATTTCTACCGCAATACGGTTGATTTTTCAATGCACATTTGGCATAACAGTAGCTACTTAATTGTCGTGGTTATGTCGGGCAAGCCGCCATCTTGTATCTAACACCTGGGGGTCAGAAGCCAAGGCTGCAGAACCGACCAGCTTAACCGCCACCCGTTCGCCTGTGAGTCATCACAGGCAGCGCCGAACGACAGACGACAAGGGAGCCGGCCTTCACGCAACCCCCAGGGCCGCCTACTAGCTAAGCCATATAGAGCTGGGTGGGCGTTATACGAGAGAGGCGGTGCGGCAGGCGGGGACGGTCGTGTGTAAGGAGAAGGAAAAACGCTGGACTATGATCTACAGATTTGGATATATACGCGAGAGGAGTGGATGCGAGGGGAACGAAAAGACGAGAAGGAACGCTGAACTATGATGTTAACATTTTTCTAGATAAGATATACGAGTTTAACGTAGAACGAAGAAGAACACTGAACTATCACCTTGACATTTTCTCTACACGATACACTACAGGCTTCGGAGAAAATCTAAGCGAACTAAGGTCACGACATTTTTGGCGCAGTCGACAGGATGTTGCCATGAAAGTCCGCCATCTTCCGTCCTGATGGGTCTTCTCCGTCTTCGTCCTTCGTTCGCCTCGTCGCCGGATGTTGCCACAAAAGAAACAAAAGTAAACGTACACATTATTAACAGCGATGTATGTACAATGGAGGGATCGGACCCCTGCCAGTGACTGGGCTACCTTCTATGCTCCATCACATCCGGGACAAGAAGTCCGCTGCGATATTTTTGCTACCCGGGCGATATTGGAAGTCTAGGTTAAACTCCTGGAGCGCTAAAGCCCAACGTGCTAGTTTGGCGCTTTTGGGTGTGGCTTCCGTGAGGAAGGCTAAGGGATTGTGGTCCGAAAAGACGGTTATCTTCGAAAGGAAAATCCACGACCGGAAGCGTTTCAGGGCCCAGATGACCGCGAAGGCTTCCCTCTCTATCGTTGACCAACGGGTTTGTGTAGGTGATAGTTTACTGCTAGCGAATGATATTGGAAGCTTCGTTTCCTTCCTCCGACCACTTGGCACTTGGCAGATAAAGAGCGCAATGGATATGCCATCGGCCAGCGCGAGAAGCGATCGATGATTACGAGTGCGTAATTGTACTCGGGTTTTGGTGTAGTGGGGTCTCCTTCGGGTATTATTGGCCCTATACAGTCTGCGACAAGGGTGCTGAAAGGCAGGTCGTCGTTGCGAGAAATGGGTGTGATTGGTACGCGATGCGCAACCTTGTTAGGTGCTCGCAATTGACAGATGGGGCAAGATGCACAATAGTCTCGGATACGTTCATCCATACGGGGGAACCAAAAACTTAATTTAATTCGATCGCGTGTTGACTTAAACCCCATATGACCAGCAAAAGGAGCATCGTGAGCCATTTGTAAAACTATGCTGACCCGGGATTCTGGAAGACAAAGTTGGTTCACCTTATGCCCAGCAATTGTGTCACGATGGAAAATGAGGTTTTTCTCATAGAAGAAGTTGCTTTTCTCCTGTCGCGCCAGCTTCACAAACGTCGTAAGCGAAGCGCACTGAACTTGTTCCCTTGCCAGGGTCTCCGCATCAGCCACCCTCACGTCTGATGGTTCCTCTGGGCGTTCTATGTCTAGAAAATCAGGTTGATCTACTAATTGATTAGTGTTCCCATCATCTTCCGCATCATCCCCTTGCCCACCCGGCACCACCTGGACGGCTTCAGCGATTCCGTCAGTTACACTAGGCGAAGTTTGAACTACTTCGTCTGCATTCACTGCCAGCACGTTATATAGCGCAGTGTCCTTCAGGAGTGACGTCACGCTAGGAGTCAATATTACGGCCTCGGTTAGTTCCGGGACGACGGCGAACCAGGCACGTACCGCGGGTGCAATATTAATTACTCCTGCCTGGCCGCTCGTTGCCGGTTTCAGGTGAAGTCGAACGACGTTTACTACGTCCGATTTACCGTGCAGACCTTTAAGCCTAATCTGTTTCCAGACGGGCAGGTTAAGACATCTAACTAACGACTCTCGTATACAACAAATCTCCGAGCCGCCATCGATCAAAGCCTGTTGGTCGGGTAACTGGTTGATCTCTACTTTTACATATGATCTCTCGTGGAATTCGTCTGCGTCAATGTATGATTGATATATGTCCAGGGCGTGGTGGTTAGTCAATTCGTCATTGTCCAGTATTCTGGCGAGAGGGTTTGCTCCTCCCTGCTCATCGTCACGTGCCCTGCTTAATGCCACGCCCAAACCAGTGTCGTTTGGGTAGGTGGTGTCGTTAACTGCATCTGTTGAACAGGCGTTCACATGTGCTAGCCTTTTCCCTGGTGAAGATGCTCTGGCTGATGGGCAGGCCCTTGCCATGTGACCGGGCTGTGAGCACACATAGCAGAGCCCCTTCCGTTTGGCTTCGCCCTGGGTTGTCTTGTTCTCCCCACTCACTCCCCTCGCCGACTCAGTATCATACGCCATCGTGTTTGTGCCCGAGCTAATCTGCCTAAATGGGCGGCTGTCGTGCTGAGAGGGGGAATTGCCGTACCTTAACGGTTCGCCGAACGTGTTATGAGATGCTACAAATGTGTCAATGGAACTCGCTAGTTCCTCACATCTCATCCAGCCGTCCTTTTCCTGAGCCAAGATAAAATTCAGGCAACCCCTAGGCACCAATTCCTTTAATTTATCAGCACATAACAAGCTAATGAGGTCGTCAAACTGATTAGTTATGTTCCTGCTTCGTAAATAGTACATTAATGCGTTGCGAAGCTTGGATGCCAGCGCCGTATAAGTCTCATCTTGAGCCTTCCGCGCTGCATAAAAACGCTCTCGCAGCTGTAGCGGGCTAATTCGAAATTCCTTCAGCAAGAACTCCTTCAAATCCGTGTAACTGCTTAGCTGCCCTTGTGATAGACGGGCCGTTAGAGCTCGAGCTCGATCGCTTAAGTTCGCTAACAGGAGTTTCGCCCTTACGTCTTCGTCTACCTTACATTGGTCGAATAGCTTTTCTACGTGATCGAAGTAGCAGGGGATCTCGGCCGTGTCATCGGGGAATTTGCCTATGATTCCCTTCAACGAATCGCTGAAGAATTTAATTCTTCCGGGTAGAGAGTGTTTTATGCTACGGTCTAGTTCTTCTCGGTCGTGTGTAAGGAGAAGGAAAATCCACGACCGGAAGCGTTTCAGGGCCCAGATGACCGCTTAGATTTAAATCTGGCCGATGGCATATCCATTGCGCTCTTTATCGGCCAAGGCCGTCTGTGACGCTTATCTACAAGTCTTTATGACGTTTTCCGTCCCACGAGTGATTAGCTCCGACTGTGGTACAAACTTTACAAGTAAACTTACTAAGGAGTTCTTAAAGCGCTTGGGGTGCTGCCCACGATTCAACACCCCTGGTCATCCGGAAGCGACCGGACTAGTGGAACGGTGCAATCAGAGCCTGAAGACGATGATTTACAAACTAGCACAATCGGACCCTAAGGGATGGCATCGATTGTTACCCTTCGTTTTATGGAGTCTAAGGGAAAGGCCCTCAGCAACCACCCATATCAGTCCCTATACACTGGTCTATGGTACCCTGCCCAAGGGACCGCTGAGTGTACTGAAGGAATCGTGGGCGGGCGAGCGCCAACTGCCGTTCAGCATTGGCAAGGGGGCAGAGGAATACCTACAAGGGTTAAAAGAAAACTTAGAGCTAGCGAAGGTGTACGCTGAGTATCATTCCGACATAGAACAGAAACGCTATGCGGACTATTACAACTTGCGAAGTATGGACCGTAGATACCAAGTAGGGGATAAGGTGATAGTACTAACCCCAGACCTAAGCGGTGCTAAACTATACAGTCGATGGCAGGGGCCTGCGACAGTAGTTACGGTAAAGTCACCATATTCATACATTGTCGAGTTAGAAGGCAAACGGCGTCACGTTCACGCAAACAAAATTCGCAAATTCCATGAACGCATAGAGCAGGCTATGGTAAATAATTGTTCTATCATCTTCGATCGAGACGAGGAGTTCGGTAATGTGGAGGTAGTCGAAGACAACAGCGCAGCCGAAGCCTCTCCCAGTACTTTGATCGACCCAGATAAGGTTTCGCATCTATCCGAGGGAGAAAGACAACAGCTATTCGAACTGATCGACAGGTATGCTGAAGTATTCTCTGACAAGCCGGGCTATTGCCCCTTAATAGAGCACGAGATCAAGATTTCACCCGACTTTAGACCGAAGCGCCTACGAGCCTACCGAGTACCAGAGTTGCTCAAACCGGAAGTAGAGCGCCAGATAAGGGAGATGCTGGATCTAGGCATTATTGTACCCTCGAGCAGCGAGATGGCCAGCCCGGTTGTGTGCGTGTTGAAGGGACGGGACGGTCAGAAGGGTGTGAGGCTGGCCATAGATTACCGGCATGTGAACCTGCACTCCGCCGGCGATTGTTTCCCCACCCCGGACATCGGGGACGTACTTCAAAGAGTTGGGAGTGCCAAATACATCAGTTGCTTTGACGCGAAAAGTGGATACTGGCAGCTCCCGGTGAAGCGGGAGTCACGATGGCTTACGGCGTTTGTCTGTGATGCTGGGCTATTCGAATTTCAAAGACTACCATTTGGGCTTAAATCAGCTGGTAACACGTTCATGCGCTGCGTCTCACGCATTCTCCATCCCGTTCGTTCATTTACAGAACCATTTGTCGACGACATGGCGGTCTACTCGATGGCCTGGCCGGAACATCTGGACCACCTAGAACGTTTCTTAGGCATCATAAAAGAGTCTGGACTTACTTTAAATCTTAAGAAGTGTGCCTTCGCACGAGGTCAAACCTCATTCGTTGGGCACGTCATCGGCTCCGGGATAATCGCGCCCGACCCCATAAAGATCGCAAGCGTCGAGGATATCCAGCCACCCAGCACGAAGAAGGACGTCAGGCGTTTGATTGGTTTCTTTAGTTATTTTAGAAATTTTATCCCGTCACTAGCAGAGACGGCACGAATCATCACGGACTTAACCCAGAAGAGCGTCCCTAACAACGTACCCTGGGGACCCCAACATCAAACCGCACTGGATAAATTAAAGACAGACTTAAGTAGGTCAGTACAGTTACGTACTATTGATTTTTCTAAGGACTTTGGGCTGTCTGTCGATGCAAGCGCGACAGCGGTGGGCTGCTGTCTGTTCCAGTGGTCGGAGGAGGGAAACGAGCTTCCAATATCATTCGCTAGCAGTAAACTATCACCTACACAAACCCGTTGGTCAACGATAGAGAGGGAAGCCTTCGCGGTCATCTGGGCCCTGAAACGCTTCCGGTCGTGGATTTTCCTTTCGAAGATAACCGTCTTTTCGGACCACAATCCCTTAGCCTTCCTCACGGAAGCCACACCCAAAAGCGCCAAACTAGCACGTTGGGCTTTAGCGCTCCAGGAGTTTAACCTAGACTTCCAATATCGCCCGGGTAGCAAAAATATCGCAGCGGACTTCTTGTCCCGGATGTGATGGAGCATAGAAGGTAGCCCAGTCACTGGCAGGGGTCCGATCCCTCCATTGTACATACATCGCTGTTAATAATGTGTACGTTTACTTTTGTTTCTTTTGTGGCAACATCCGGCGACGAGGCGAACGAAGGACGAAGACGGAGAAGACCCATCAGGACGGAAGATGGCGGACTTTTCATGGCAACATCCGGCGACGAGGCGAACAAAGGACGAAGACGGAGAAGACCCATCGGGACGGAAGATGGCGGCTTACCCTCTTCGGATGGGAGATAATGTCGTGGTTATGTCGGGCAAGCCGCCATCTTGTATCTAACACCTGGGGGTCAGAAGCCAAGGCTGCAGAACCGACCAGCTTAACCGCCACCCGTTCGCCTGTGAGTCATCACAGGCAGCGCCGAACGACAGACGACAAGGGAGCCGGCCTTCACGCAACCCCCAGGGCCGCCTACCAGCTAAGCCATATAGAGCTGGGTGGGCGTTATACGGGAGAGGCGGTGCCGCAGGCGGGGACGGTCGTGTGTAAGGAGAAGGAAAAACGCTGGACTATGATCTACAGATTTGGATATATACGCGAGAGGAGTTTTACGCCAGGGGAACGAAAAGACGAGAAGGAACGCTGAACTATGATGTTAACATTTTTCTAGATAAGATATACGAGTTTAACGTAGAACGAAGAAGAACACTGAACTATCACCTTGACATTTTCTCTACACGATACACTGCAGGCTTCGGAGAAAATCTAAGCGAACTAAGGTCACGACATTAATGTTACACTAAAATCACATAAACACTTTCAAAATTTAAATTCTCTTACCTTATATGCAGACGAGAAACCGGATGCAGCCGAATTTTTTACAAAAACCCAAACTTCAAAGATGGCTGCCGCACACTAGAAATTTTGGCAAACTCAAGATTGGGCTAAAATATCGTAGTTGGACTATTTAACAGTCAAAAGCTGCCCACAGTAACTAAATAACACATTACACTTATTTTATAATTAAATTCATCTGCATGTTCCCAAATGGGATCATTGGGCGTTAATGGGTTTAGACTTGATACTCACATCCATCGAATATGCTGTCAGACCCGCCAATCCTTTAACCCTTTGCGAACTCTAGTCGCCCATGGCCTGCGTGTTCCACATCTTTTTGACGTCGTGCGCGGCACTACCCTGACAAGAATTTATACCTCACCCGCCTGTTGGCGTTTCGTGGGACAGCGTGTCAAAGACAGATTTCATGCCTTGATGCATTGCTTCATACGCTGTCATTATCTTCCCGAGTATTCCCTGTCTTTTGAATAGCTACAAGTATGCGTAAAGGCAGATTTCCGTCTTGTTTCAGCGATCCTGGCGGATAGAGAGCATGAGTTGCCTGATTTGCTTAACCCCTATTAAATCTTCTATGTATTCTCTACGACCTCGGGCTCATGATCGAATCATTCCTCATCCTTTCCCTCATGCATAACTGCCTTGTTGGGGTGGCCCCATCCTACCTGAGGTCTTTTTGCACCTTTGTCTCCGCCTTACCTGCGAGGGCCTCTTTGCGATCTTCGACCAATGGCCTTATGGTTGTCCCTCGCATGCGCTCTGCTACGGCCCACTCTAGGTGCTTTGCCCGTGTTGGCCCATCAGCTTGGAACTCTCTTCCCCAGTCTCTTCGCCTTGAGTTACTAGCCCTCTCACCTTGCCAGTTCCGTAGACGCCTTAAGACATTTTTGTTCCCTGACGCAGGCACTGAAGCAGGTCGAGAGCGCTGCTGATTTTGAGCAGCGCTATATAAATGTTCGATTACAATTACAATTACAATTACAGACAGGTTTATGCGTAAAACTTTCATCACTACGATTATATAATGAGGTTTAATCAATATAGACTGTTTTTCTTAGCTAAATGCCAGACCATTATTGACTCTACAACAACACGCGGTTAGAAAATGGTTTATTAAAAGATATTCTTACTTACTTAGAAAACTCTAAAGATTTTCATTGTATTAGCGACCGAAATCAATTTCTGAATATATAAAATCAGTTTATAGCGTTTTAAAGGTGTTTAAGGATCTGTTCATTCACTATAATACTCTAAGTTGATTATTTAAGGAAATTATAAGAGTGTCAGTTCAATTTCTTTCACTTCTTTCAATGAAAGTAAAGATCATCGCGACCATCCACAATAATTAACAACCCATATAAATTTCTAAATATATAGAATCAGTTTATAGCGTTTTAAAGGTGTTTAAGGATCTGTTCATTCACTATAATTATACTACTCTCGTAGGCCATGTACGTCGACTGGATAACTTTTCGCACAGTTCTCACTGTGTTAAGCACCTTGTTGCTTGTTGCTTGGGACTGGCACTGTCAGAAAGCGAACAGTGGCGAAGTTAATAAATATATATACAGTGTTGTTAGAAGTATCGGGCAATTTCTCCGGATTTTTGGGCCCTCAAAAACGTTGCGGATCTTGTGGACCCTAATCCATGGCTTAGTTGGCTGATGCCTTAATCCGACACTGGTAAAACATTAATGTTGCGCATTAGTACATTGCGATATCTTTAGTTCTACGCCGTTTTACGTTTTCATTACATTAATTCTGCCAACTAGTACATTGTGAGAACATTAACTTTGCAGAAGCGTTGACTAAGATTCGAGTAAGAATTTTCTTAAGTCGTTCAACGAAAATTGAACGATTGTAATTGTAACTAGACATTGATGTAGCGCCACTACTTGGATCAAATTAATCAGAGTATACATGTAGCTCTACCAACAACCCTAATACAGACCCAGGCAATTGCATTCATACATACAACGAGGAACCTCTCAGATGTTTTACTTGGGACACGGTTGCTGATTGCTTAAAGCGCTCTTTCAAGACACCTTCCAAGACTCCTTTAAAATGCTTTAAAACTCCGCAACTGTTTGTACTCTGACAGTGCCAGCAGTGGCGTAACTAGGACTTTTTGTTTGGGGGGCTTTAAACCTTGAACATGGCGAGTGTGGTACCCGAGCCTATAGCGGAGCCTGGCGGCTTGATTAATTTGGGGGCTTCAGCTTTGTTTCGGGGCAAGCCCAACGCTAGTTACGTCCCTGAGTGCCAGTCCCAAGCCTGGATAAAGGAGGAGGGCGACGCTAATGATCTTTGTTATCACATAGTGTCGTTAAACTGAAACTACTACTACTATACATGTATAAGCCCTGCTGTAATATGCCAAAATAGTCACTTTCGATTACGACGATCATAGTGGTGGCGTTTAGTAAATGCGTAGGCTAGTTATTATAAACATTTTACCGAACAATAAAGAATCGTAAGCTTTAGCACACGGGAATTGGTGTGCATGGTAAATGAACGGTATTCTTAATCGGATATGTTACGGGAAGCATAGCGTGGCTTTCGTGGTCGCAGGAAAAAGTAGCCCGCTGACTGACTGAATGTATGACGGCTATAATACAGTTGTCGCTTTGCAATAATTATGTGGAAATTAGTCTTGATGCAATAAATTCAATCGCATCCCTTTCTTATAATAGAAACCGTTGACAATGTTTTAAAGGTGTTCAAATTGAACGTTCTAATTCGAACTACCGCGTCTTGCGTGAGTAAAAAATAAATGTAAAAATGAACGAATAAAATGAGTTAAGGAGGAAAGAGAAATTAAATGAACGATAGGACGAACGAAATAGAATGAATGAAAACGTGTTCTTGCAGTTTTCACTGAAAGCGTCTATCAGCGCTACATGGGATTAGATTGGATTAGATAAAGCGCTCCACCGGTGCTATATAATGTAAATGGAACACGTAATCATCTGTGTTACGTACATGTAAGTACGCCACTGCCCGTACTATAGTAGTGTCAAACCCTAGCCTGGAGAAAGGAGGAGGGCGACACTAAGCATATTTGTTATCACGCAGTGTCGTTAAACAGAAACTAACCAACAAAGTAGCTCAACTGTGGTAGTGCCAGTCCTAGGCCTGAAGAAAGGAGGGCAACACCAATAATTGCTTTGCTATGACAGTGTCGTTAAACAGCAACTAACCATTGCACTCAAAATAATTGGACTATTTTCTGGTTTGTTTGTTGCGATCAGAGATATTTTAACCCCAGTTTTATTTCAATCAAAAATAATTGTATTTATAATAATTTGCATAGCGCTTTTGAGAAGACACTAATCTCTCGAGCTGACAGGAAAAGACAACGATCAAAGAGAACATTTCTGTAGCGCCTATGTTTTATTTGATTGGTTAGTTAGGCCTACTGTTTAACGATGATGCGTCATTATTCAAGCTTGTTCCTGGCACCACCAGAAAACGGCGGTGGTGGAGTTTTTAAAGGCAGAAAGATGAAGGCGTTCGTGTCAAAGCTTGATCTAGGTGGCTTGCTTAGTCCTGATTCAGCGCCTGTTTCAGCATCAAAATATCGAAATTAAACTTAACTATTCCTTGATCAATTATTCTGATCTTACTTCATTCCCATCTTATGACTTTATAGCGCCGTATTTATAATTTCAAAGACATATTATTACTACAGGCATTTACTAAGCGCCACTATCTCATGACCAAGATCATCATCAATCGATTGCAGTGAGCTACTGCCAGTGAAGGACTTGATCAAGGTCCCCTACTCATTAACCATATCATACATGAGAGGTTCAAGCCCGTATTTCTCTGATTAACAAGGCAATCACTCAATCAAACGCATACTGTGTCAAATACTTATGTATCATAATTATCATAATGTATGACCATAATCGGTTAGCATCGTATGAAAAGTGTTTTTCACATATCATATACTACATCGAATGGAACTAAGTACCGTGTTAAAAATATATATAGCTTCGGTAATAAAGGTTTTAAAGGTGTTTCTGCCAGGCGCTTTAATCCGTTTAACTAT
Source organism: Aporrectodea caliginosa (assembly GCA_020284085.1). Classification (NCBI taxonomy): domain Eukaryota; kingdom Metazoa; phylum Annelida; class Clitellata; order Crassiclitellata; family Lumbricidae; genus Aporrectodea; species Aporrectodea caliginosa. The sequence goes on from JACEVL010000015.1 coordinate 2,293,035, forward strand.
AATGCTCCATACTAATATAGCAGAGATTAACTCTGTTTAAAAGGTGTCTAAAGATGGCTCTTATCATTTTACTTGGTAGTCGGAGATGGATGGATGCAGATTTTAACGACTTCTTATTGCAAAGAAGGCCGTTGACGTCGATAGAAATAATTTCTTAACAGTTATCACCGTTCGTATACATAGATCTAATAATGTCCATCAATGACTATAAATGTGCAACTTTATTATTTTGTGTGGTGGTGGTTTTTCTGTTTAACGACTAGCTGTGTGGTAACAAAGACAGATGACCTATATCAAAATATCTAAATTAAAATTAACTATTCCTTGATCAATTATTCTGCTTCTGGCTTCAATCGAATCGAATGACTTTCATAGCGCCGTATTCATAATTCCCAAAACATTTAAATTATTACTATTGCGCATTTACTAAACGCGACCATCTTATGGCCAAGACCATCATCAATCCATTGCGGTTAACATCGTTTCAAAGGTGTCTTGCAAATTCTGTTTAATTGAACTGACTGACAAACCGCAGCGAGTTACATGATAGAATAAAAATTGCAAATTACAAATGGAGCAGCATATAGGGTCCAGTTGTTGATGTGTATTCGACCGTTCGTTCTAAGGCCTATGACAACGTCTGTACGTTACTGTCTTTGTATGGTTATCAGTACTTTATTACGCCCGAAGGCAGAAACAAAACACACATGCACAAATCTGAACAAACATAAACTCAAACGCACAGACAGCGAAAATGTTCGTAAAGATCATTTATGCAACTAAAGTTACCGTTCAAGATGCCGACGAGTTCAGAGTCACAAAGAAAGTGCTCAACAACGTAACACCAGAAAATATCCTGGAGAAAATTAGATGTCGAATGAACTAGTCGCCTATAGAACATCATGCGACGTTTCTTAATAATGTGATGTAAGTCTAGTCTACCAAGGCCACAAATGAAGCCTTTAACAGATTCCCATTTATTAAAACCAATATTTACTTGATTAAAATGGCTCTCGCGCTACAATTATATATAGCATCGGTTAACACCGTTTCAAGGGTGTCTATTCCAATGGTTTTGATCCATTTGGGTGCCATGCTCCATGTCTACATTATAGCATTGGTTACCTCGGTTTTCAAGGTGCCGGTATCTAAAGATGACTTTATAAGTATACATAATTTATTATGTCTAATTTTACTGTTTACGGCTCTTTTCGGTGGCCATCAAGCTCCTTTCAAGTGGCCATTGAAGCTCTTTTCAGTGGCAATGTAGGCTCCTGTCAGTGGCTATTTAGGCTTTTACAGTGACCATTAAGGCTCTTTTCGATAGCCATTTAGGCTCTTTTCAGTGGCCATTAATGTTTTGTGTCCATAAAGGTTCTTTTCAGTGGCTATTATGACTCCTCTGGAAACAAGAAAGTTATTTACAGAAATGTTTCAAAACTCTAACATTTATGTTATACATGCATTCACATTATAACTTTTATAGTTAGAATTCTTTATTCATATTGACTATTGATTGTTTATTATATATGATGTATGTACACCAGAATGCGGATTGCAACTGGTTCAATAAAGAATATACTTACTTACTTACTTGCTTACATTATTTCCACCATTTTTCATCATTTACATTTACATCAGTTACGCTCGCGTGTGTGTATTTCCTTTTTAACGACTAGCTATGTGGTAACAAAGACCATTAGCGTCGCCCTCCTCCTTTATCCAGGCTTGGGACTGGCACTGTCAGAAAGCGAACAGTGGCGGAGTAAGTTACGCTCGCTAATGATGTCCATTTGTTTAACGACATCCTTTGGCTACTATGGCCGTCGACGTCTTTGTGTTTCTATTGTATTTCCGTTCAGTTTGGCCCATTGGCTCTTTTTTAATGCTCTATATTTTTATCCCTGTTTTTTTGTTTTTGTTTATTTTTTTCATGGCTATTTCAGCTCTTTTTGGCTCTTTCAGCTCTTTTTTGGCTATATCAGCTCTTTTTTGGCTATTTAAGCTCTTTTTTGGCTATAGCTCTTTTCAAATATGTTTACAAAGTTATTTACAGTATTTCTAAGTTTTCTATAATAACATGTAATGCTAGTTGCAAACAGAATTTCAGCACATATGTGTAATATACACATGTATTATATACACATTTTATTACAACATACATCTATTTACAATAATGTATCTTTAACAGTTATTTACATAACAGGATAACTTAATTAAACATTTCATTCAACATTTTATTATTTATAACAATGCAATTTTTTTACAAGATGCAATAAAATTATCAATCATCATAATCTTTATAATCAGTTACGCTAGCACTCTCCAAGCTTTTATTTATAGCATAGGTCAACTCTGTTTTAAAGGTGTCTAAATAAAACGCTCGATCAACGTGACTATTTTCTTTCGCGCTGCTATTGGATGTTGTAATCGTGATTTCTACAGATTTATAAAGCGCTACTCTAAAGCGAAAAGCCGGGCACAATTTATTTACGAGCGCTGCGTCGAATCAGAGGGGTTGTCCCGTAGTGACAATTGAAAATTCGCATCCGATTGCCAGAGAGACCAGAGAGAGTGGAGGAGGGAGTGAACATGCCAAGAGGCCTTCTTTCTTGAAACAATAACAACTGCCCGAAGGTTCATCGAATCAATATCGACGGCAATGCTATAATTATAAGCATGGGACAATGTATAAAATTGAATTGCTTAGATGCAACAGTGTCTAAAACTCTGTTTTCAGACTCCTTTAAAACGGTGTCAACCGGTGCTATATTATCAGAATAATTTCTGCCCACGTCAATGGCCTTTCTTGTCATAAGACGGAGTGGCATGACAAACCTTTTTAATGATGAGCCAGAAGCAGTATTTTCCAGGATGCCGAAGGCGCCTGAACAAATGGGGAGCACTGCATAAGGCAGAAAATCAAAAGGCAGAAAATCAAAAGGCAGAAAATCAAGAGGCAGAAAATCAAAAGGCAGAAAAATAATAAGGCAGAAAAGTCAAAAGGCAGAAGAATCAAAAGGCAGAAAATCAAAAGGCAGAAAAATCAAAAGGCAGAAACTCATGAAGATGTTGCATAACAAACTCAAAGACTCCGATTTCCACACTCTCTACGTTAGCAGCCAGTTTATATCCTACATTCGTTAGACAATTAATCGTAAATGATTCTCAAGTTCTCAAGGTAGGCCTATGTGCTGCTTTATATAATGACGGATTGCACAACGTGTACTAACTTTCAAGGCTAATCAACCAATCAACCAATCACACGATCAATACGCTACCGCCTACCTCTGCCTTGTTTGTTTAATGCAAATAACTGCCGTTTGATTTTCTGCCTTTTGATTTTTCTGCCTTTTGATTTTTCTGCCTTTTGACTTTTCTGCCTTATTATTTTTCTGCCTTTTGATTTTCTGCCTTTTGATTTTCTGCCTTTTGATTTTCTGCCTTTTGTTTTTCTGCCTTATGCAGTAGACCCAACAAATGGAGGTAGGGATCAGGGAGGGGCTCAATTATTCAATTATACTGTCTCCAGAACATTTTGGTAAAACTAAGTTTTAAATGGTGCATTTCTTAGCATAGGCTACAAACAGTCAAATTAAGCTTAAAGAATCTCAATTTTGATCTTCATAATCAGTAATGAAGATCGCACACACTCATATTGACCACGTGTTTATATAATCGTGTTCGGCTGTATTATGCCAAAGGAACTACGAGAAGAATTGTTCGAAATAATTTCTGTTGACATCGACGACATTTGTTGCCACAACTAGGGATCCATTCGCTCGCCTTGCAACGCGGATAGTGTGGGTTCGAAACTCTGTTATCGAGTGAGTCGTTCACGCACAGTTGCTCAGCGCCATAGACTGATGCTCGTTTATTAGATAGTGTGGCGCTTGGTAAATGCACGTTTATAAGAAATATTTTACTGTACATGATAAAACCGTACGTTTTAGCACACGGGGTTTGCTGTGTAAGGGAAATGAATTGCATTTCTTAAACATAATAGGACATTTGGGGGGGCTCGATAGCGCATTGGATAACACACTGGCATAGAGAGCGAGAGGTACCGAAATCGAGATCCGTAGACGGACATGCTTTGTAGGCTGCTATTAGCGCCGAGTATTGCAGGCTGTCTGTTCTGTTAGTAGTTAAGATTAATGTCTTCTGTCATTTGTGTTCTTGTGAATTGTTTCAATTGCATAACTGTACATGTAAACTGTACCGGTTGCGATCTGTCAATCGGATTGTTTCAATAAACGAAAATATTATTATTATTATATGAGACGTATCATGGATTGGCTCTTGGTGTCGCCAGCTAGACAGTAGTCCACTGACGGAGTGAATGAATGATGGAAAGAAAAATGCAGCAGTGAATGAATAACTGAAGGAAGGAAGGAAAAATTGAAGGTACGAAAGAACGAACGAAAGAGACCATGAATTAATTAAAACATGCTTTTATCCAGAGAGACAGCGCAGCGAGAGAGATAGACAGACAAACACACAGACAGACACAGAAGTATACTAACGGACTGAATGAATGAAGGCTATAATTTTTTGACAGGAAGCTGAGGAAGGACAATTTATTAATAGCCGACCGCATGCCTCGCTTATATAGAATCCGTTAACGACGTTTTAAAGGTGTCTAAAGTGAACAACGCTCTGATTCACGCTAACGAGACTTGTCAGAGTAAAAATTTATGTAAAATAAATGAATAATTGAGTGAAGGAGGAAAGAGAAATTAAATGAACAAACGAACGAAAGAGAGAGAGAGAGAGACTAACTGAATCAATGAATGAAAGTAAAAATGAATTTAGGAGTGAATGAATACATGAATGAAGGAAGGAGAAAGAAATTGAATGAACGAAGGAACGTATGACTGAATGAAAACGTGGTGTTTCTTGTTTCTCCGATCTGTCCGCTATCGATCTGGCTTCTTTAATTTTTCGATTGCAGTTTCTCTCGAAGCGACAATAGGCGCTATAGAAGTTGTTAGAGTTTATTTGATTAGATTAGATTAAGCGCTTGACCGGTGCAGTATATGAATGGAACACGTAATCATCTGCGTTGTGTAACTTCGCTACTGCTCGTACTCTGGCAGTGCAAGTCTCAAGCCTGGAGAAAGGAGGAGGGCGACGCTAACACTATTTGTTATTTCACAGTGCCGTTAAACACCATCTCACCAACTAACCATTGCAGACAAATTTGATCAGAAATATTTTTAATCGATTTTATTTTTATTTTAGCTCTGTAATTGTATTAGTAGGCCTAATAACGAATTTGTTTAGCGACGCTTAAAAAGAAACTCATCTCTCAACCTGACAAGAAAAGACCACGATCATAGAGAACATTTTAGCTAGTTACTATTTTAACAACGATAATCCATAACGAAGATGACTAGCGTCGCCATCCTGGTTTATCCAAGCTTGCAACGGTGGAGTTCAAAATGGCAGAGTTTATAAAGGGTGAAAGATGAACGCGACCGAGTCCTGCTTCAGCGCTTTTTCTGCAACAAAATATCGAAATTAAAATCAACTATCATTCCATCATTAATTATTCTCATCTTACTTCAATCCAATCGAATGACTGCTATAGGCCCGCATTCATAATTCCCAAGACATATGATGTTATTATTACGCATTTACAAAGCACCACTATCTTATGACCAAGCATCAATCGATGGCGCTGAGCAAACTATTCCGCATGGTCCATACTCAGTAACCGTCTCACGCACGAAATTTTCGAACCAGAAGTCTCTATGTTGGCAGGTGTGCACTTAGTCAAACGGATACATTGTCCCATGCTTATTATAATATTTTAGCATTGTTTGATATCGTTTCAAATGTGTTTTTTAATGAACAATCTAGTTAATGAGGCCACCCACCATGTATTCAGCTGCCTTTATTGCAAAAATTATATATATAGCATCGGCTAAAACCGTTATAAAGGTGTCTGCGCCAATACAATACAATACAATTATTAGACATTTATAGCGCGCTTTAACAAGACAAGTCTTGCACGAAAGCGCGTTTGCGCTGTGTTCTTAGTCATAGTGTAATGAGAATAGATGAGTTTTTAGTTTTGATTTAAATTGCGTAACAGATGAACATTGACGGATTGTAGCTGGGAGACTGTTCCATTCTCTGGGTCCAGAGACAGCAAAAGCACGATCTCCAAACTTCCTCTTGGTGCGAAGAACGGTAAAGTCTCCTCGTGTGGCCGATCGGAGTCCTCTAGGATTTGAAGCAGAGCATGGCACGACCATGGATTTCATATATGAGGGTGAGGTTCCAGAATGGATATGGTACATGAGGAGGGCGATTTTGAAAGCGATACGAGCGCGAATGGGAAGCCAGTGTAGTTGTTGAAGAGATTGTGTGATGTGGTCTCTGGGACCAAGGTCTTTTATTAGGCGAGCTGCGGCGTGCAGAACAGATGTTAGAGGTTGTAGCGTTGATGTGGGAAGACCAGATAGAACGGAATTGCAGTAGTCGATGCGAGAGATGACAAGGGCTTGAGTAAGAATACGGAGGCAGGTTTCATCCAGGCAGCGTTTCACTTGTCTAATTCGGCGAAGGTGGAAATAGCAGGCTCTGGCAATGGAGGAAATATGTTGAGTCATAATTATTTAGATTGCAGTCTAGCAATACTCCAAGGTCGCGAACCACTTCTGAAGGTGGAATCGAACAGCTTAAGTCAATGTTAAGTATTTTCAGTGATTTATCATCATCCAGATTGTTCCGACGGTCGAACCAAATGAGTTCTGTTTTAGTAGTATTTAGTTTCAAACGCATGGAAGCACACCAGGATTGAATATCACGGGTGCATGCTGCGATTTTATGCTGCCAAGCATTTTATCCATTCGGCTTCCCTGCCTCTCAGGCCTACATAGAGTGGGTTAACTTTGTGTGAAAGGTGTCTAAGGATGACACTCTATTAATTTGACGGTGTATGCGGGTGGATGGATCGAGTTTAGCGACATCTTGTGGCAACAAAGGCCGTTGACGTCGACTGAAATTACTATTGAAAATAATTAAAAAATTAACTTTGTAACGCGCTCACGGAAACAGCGAAATGTGAATAAGAGACTCGGGTATTCAATTCAATTCAATTCAATTCAATTTTTTTGTTCCCAACATAAAACAACATTACATAACAAAAACATAGTCAACCGCCAGATGAAGATGCAGCTATTATTATGTCTAAGTCCGTGAAATAGTGAGTTTTGAGCCGTCTTTTGAAGGAAGGTGTGAATTTGAGCTACGCAGAGAGAGAGAGAGAGAGAGAGAGAGAGAGAGAGAGAGAGAGAGAGAGAGAGAGAGAGAGAGAGAAAGAGAGAGAGAGAAAGAGAGAGAGAGCGAGACAGACAGACAGACACAGACAGACACAGAGACAGACACAGAGACAGACACAGAGACAGACACAGAGACAGACACAGACACAGACACAGACACAGAGACAGACACAGAGACAGAGAGATAGAGTTACAGAGACAGAGATATTTTAAACAGTTCTCAAGGGTTTTTTGGTTGGTTGTTTATTTGCTCTTTAAAGACACTGTGTCATAACAAAGATGACTAGCGTCGCCCGCCTTCTTGCTTCAGCTTTGGATTGGCACAACGACAGGTAGAGGAGTGGCGGAGCTTGGCGATTAGATCCTTGGAACGCCAGAGTACGAGATGCAGTTACTGTAGTAGTTTCAGTTTAACAACACTGCACGATAACAAAGATCATTAGTGTCGCCCTCCTCCTTTTTCCAGGCTTGGACCTGGCACTGCCAGAGTGCGAGCAGTGGCGGAGATGAGTTGTCGTGTTCGGTGTCCTATTTCAAATCGGTTGACTCGGTTTTAACGGTGTCTAAAGACAGAATTGTAACATAATTGGCCATCGTGTTCCATCTGGATGTCATTTGGTGCTGACAATAATAATTTGAGCAGTTCAATTTGACACTGCTTGCGTTTATCCATAGGAAAGACTCATAGCATCTCCTCTGGCCTGGTCGCTTTGGCAATCGCACGCGAATCTTCACAATACAATACAATACAATATAATACAATTAGAAATGTATAGCACGTTTTAACAAGAGAGCGCGTTGCGCTGTGTTCTTAGTCATAGTGTAATGAGAATAGATGAGTTTTTAATTTTGATTTAAGTTGGGTAACAGATCACTTCATATCTTGGGACAACCCATCTGACATGACGCAGCGCTCGTGTGTAAATTGTTCCAAGCGTTTCACTTTAGAGTAGCGCTCTCGAAATTTGGACATAACGATCGTGATTATTACATCCGCTATAGCAGAGAGAAGACAATAGACAACTTGATTTAGCGTTATCTTTAGACACCTTTAAAACAGATTTCTTTTGTCATATATAAACGTAGAGCATGGTAGTAGAAATTAATCCAAGTCACATGGTAGTAGAAATTAACCCAAGTCACATTGATGTGGAAGGCAATGATAGAGCAGATACTTTGGCTAAAGAGGCTCTTACAATAATTATTGATCACATAAATTCTATTAATTATCTTGAACTTCAGGAAATTTATACTTTAATAAAACTTTATATAATAAATAAATGGCAAATAGAATATAGTGGTGATAGTAGAGGTCATTTTTATAAATCTATGTGTCCAATTGTTAGTACAGATATTAAATATTTAGAACCTTTTAGACATAAGGAAGTTCAAATTTCTAGACTACGTCTAGGAGTAGCCAATACTAATCAAAGGCTGTTCATTATAAAAAGGCATGATGATGGTCTATGTGATACTTGTAAGGTCAAGGAGACAATCCATCACCTCTTACTTGATTGTAAAAAAGAAGATATTTAAGAGGTATTAAGAAATAAATGTCAATTATATAAACATGAAGTTTCCGTTAAAACCCTTTTGACGGTAAATTTAATTCAGAATGAAGTGTATAGGTTAGTTAAAATAATTAATAAAGGTAAAATTTTGTAAATGGGTGTTTTAGTGTGTTTTTTAATGCAAATAGTTTTATATCTTACTCAAATCTGTAAATATTTAATTACTCTTTTACTAATACATTGTTATTATGCAATTACATGTATGTACTGTGTTGCAATGTTGGTTGCAATGCTGGTTACCATATTATATTATTATTATTCAACTTTGGTTTTTCAATAATACATATTACATGTGGTGTGGTTTGGTTATTATATCACAGTAGATATTATGTTGCATAATACTGCAGTACTGTGTTGCAATGCAGATTATTGAAATATTCATAAACTACTTCTTATCAACTGTTGATTATTGAATATGTTATGTCAAAATAACAAGAACTGATGTGAGAAAATTTTAAATATTACCTATTGGTAAATGAATTTCTGTTATTACCATATTATTGTTATTCAACTTTGGTTCCTCAAACTAAGATATGATTTGGTTTGGTCACTGTATTACAATAGCTACTATGTTGCATAATATTCAGTAATGTGTTATAATAAGAGTTCTGTGATTATAATTTTAATCTATTGAAACTATACTTTAAACAATTATAATACATGTGTGCTATGTTATTGAATGAACTTTTATTACATGTATAGTATGTTAGATACATGAACAGTTTAAAAGAGTACTTAGTAAATTTTTATATGGATCAATTGCTGCATAGTTACATAACATTGTTTAATTTGCATGGAATCTTTTTGTCAGAATATAGAAATCATAGACAGAATAAGATGAACTACCTTATGTTACAAAAATATTGAATATAGTGAAATTGTAAAGCTCTGTTTGACACATTTGATGGTGTCATACGGATGCTATAAGTTTCTTGTAATCATTGAATTGTATCTTTCCTGTATTGTCGTCAACGGCCTTTGATGTCATAAGACGACGTTAAACGTTGGTATAGGCCTAAATAAATAAGTAGAAATTAATGACCGTTTGATGCTGACAATATAAATGGAACATGTAATCAACGGTGTTGTGTAAATCCTTCATTACTCGTACTCTGGTAGTGCCAGTCCCAAGCCTGCAGAAGGGAGGAGCGGACGACAATCATCGTTGTTCTGACAGTGTCGTTAAGCACCAACTAGCCAACCAATCATTGCACACAAACTAATAAGACTATTTTGTGGTTCGTATGTCACGATGAGAGAAATTTCAAATCAATTTTTATTTTAGTCAGCTGTAATTCCATTTGCATAGGAAAATTCAAAAAGAAATTGAACTCTCAACCTAACAAGAACATTTTACGATCAAAGAGAACATTTTTGTAGCGCGTACGTCGTGAAAATTGGAATATATAGTCACCCTCAAATGACGATTAACCTTAATAAATATGAGTTGCGACGCCTTCCTGATTTTTCCAAGCTTGGGACTGGCACCACCTCTAAACGGCGGTGTTGGAGTTCAAAAGGAAAGAAATATCAAGGCGTTCGTATCGCAGGGTGGTCCAGGTGACTTAGTCCTGCTTCAGCGCCTGTTTCTGCATCAAATAGTCGAAATAAATTTAAACTATTCCTTGATTAATTATTCTGATCTTACTTCAATCCAAACGAATGACTTATATAGCGCTGTATTCACAATTCCCAAAACATAAATGATGTTATTATTTAAGTATTTAGTAAGCGGCACTATCCTATGATCAGGCGTGAATCGATGGCGCTGAGCAACTATGAGTAATGGACTTGCTCAATGTATCTACTCAGTAACCGTCTAAGACATTAGCGGATCACGCCCTTGTTCTCTGAGTTATGAGGCGAGCGCTCAATCTAAGGGCTACCTTCTTTTGGACTAGTTAACGACTAACTGTATGGTAACAAAGACCCTTAGCGTCGCCCTCCTCCTTCTTCCAGGCTTGGGACTGGCACTTACTGGCACAAAGCACAGAGGTGCAATGCACGAATATTCAGTGGCGGAGGTAACTTTGCCCCTGCGTATCTTGGTCACCGATCCTCGTCTCCGCTTGGCCAGAAGTCAGACCGGGCTGAACTCGTCTTCTCTGGCTGGCCAGATGTCAGGATCGGCTGAAGCCCCCTCGCCCCGTCAAGGCGTACGCATCGGACATCCACGCCGTCGAGTGAAACTTCTGAGGCAGTTGCTCGAACGGACTTTCCGAGGGGGCTAAGGGCTACCGTGTTCCATGCTTATATTTATATCTTCCGTTAACATTGTTTCAAAGGTGTTTTTCAAAGGCCGCTATAGTTATAAAAGGAAACGACTAATTTGAACTGATATGTTGTGAAACATTGCTAAATAAAGTTGAGACACGATCGGTCGAAGCGCTCTTTGCTTCTCATAAGAAAAATAAAAATTACGCACCTTTTTAAAGCGTCATATTTGCTCTATATGTAAAATAAGAAATGTGCGGTTTTTCATTACATTTTTCGGTTCAATTATTTACAGCAAAGATGCCCATAGAAAATTTAAAAAAATCATTTAGGAACAGCTCCAAAACGCATAGCGCGGACAAAGTGATCGGAGTTTCACTTCCGAATGGATGAGCAATTGCCCTATACTGACCTAATTGCTTATTCAACAGCAAAAAAAGAATTTATTATGCGGAACGGTGAGAACTGATTCTAAACCCGCATAGGTAAGTTTCATCGACGATCTAAGATTATTAGAAGCTTTTTGTTTATTTGGAATCTACCTGGTATTGCTTGTATTTATCCGCACTGCAGCCCACCAATTCAAAATGCCACTACCATTGTCTTATACTATTATAGACTAGAATTGTCCCATGCTTATATATAAAATTGACGAACATGTTTTAAAGGTGCGTAAAGGGTTTGCTAGTTAACGGTTGCAAACAACTCGATGGATAGATCCAGGAGTTTAACGACATCTTTTGACAACGAAGGTTGTTGACGTCGGCAAATTTAGGATTTTCCGAGGCTGTTTGTTTGGCGAATAAAGTTATTAATTAAGTTGACATTGTTTGCATTTATTCCTCTGAAAATATCCCTTTGCCTCCTCCTCCTCCTCTCGCTTCTCTCTGGCAATCAAACGTCAATTTTGTCTTGACATCTCGGGACAACCCATCTGACACGCCGTAGCGATTGTGAATACATTGATGCCTGCGCTTAATTTTTAGGTGCTATTTAGACATTTTGAGTTTATGATCACGATTACGACATCCGATAGTAATGCGGAAAAATGGAAAACTTGATTTAGCGTTATCTTTAGACACCTTTTAAAACAGATTTCACCTACGCCTTATATAAGTGGAAGCATGTTTGCATAAATGATTAAGACCTTTTACTGCAGCAAAATATTTAAATTGAAATTAACCGTAATGCCTAATTAATAAATCTGATTTCCAACGCAGTTCCAATCTAACGACTTCTATGGAAATGCGCTAAAACAATCATAATTCCAAACTTCATATTGTAAACACATCGCGTATTAACTAGGCTCCACTATCTTATGAATAAACGTAAATCAGAGTCGCTGGGCATAGTTGTGATCGAAGGACTTGCTCAATGCCTTGCGCTCACTGTCCGTCTCAGAGATGTGACTCTCGAAACCGTACACTCTGAGTTACAAGGTGAGCATTTCAATCAGACGGCAATCGTGTGAGCATTTAAAAGGTGATTATTTCACGCGTAGGGCGTCCATTTGCCCTCCTCCTTTATCCAGGCTTGGGTCGTTGCCACATTGCGAGCAACTTCTGCTGCCATGCTCTACTCCTAGATAGCATAAGTCAACTTCTGTTTAAAAGGTGGCAGAAGATGGATAAAGGTTGGGCGACGCTATTAGTCACTGTTTAACGACACTGTGTCATAGTCGTTAATGATTAAAATCGCCTTTCTCCTGTTCTGCAGACTTGGGACGGGCAAACTAATGAAATTAAAAGGAACTGTTATTAATCTGATCCCACGTCATTCAAAATGTAATAACGTTCTTAGCGCCGTAATAATAATTCCAAAGGCATGTATGTAATTAACATCGTATTTACCCAGCTCCACTATCTTATGACCAAAAGAAAATGGATGGCGCTGGGCATCGGTGATTGAAGGACTTTCAGTGCCTTGCTCACTTACCGTCTCAAAGACGATACTCACTCAAAGGGCTACCGTGTTCCATGCTTATATTTATCAGACCTTATATATCATCCTAGGCGAAACCTAATAATTATATCGTCTTGGTGCTGTTAGGAATGGTCGCCTTGCACTCGTAGAGTACGAGTTCGAGTCTCCTCCTATTAGGCTGGTTGCCGTGCAAGGAACCTTGTGCAAATCCTTAACAATGTGTTTTAGGACACAGGAATTATTGTGCAATGATATGAATGTCAATCTCTAACATATATAGCATTACATTATACGGGAGGTGTCGCGAGGCTTAATCGGGTCATTAGAAAGACACTGTAGTGCCGCTGACGGTGAACGAAACTTTGCGCAGAATGAACGCAGGAATAAATGAATAAATTAACGAAGGAAGGAAAGACAAATTGAATGATTTCGGTCACGCTACGTGTATGAACGAATGAAAATATGTTTATTTCCAAGAGAGAGTTTTCTATCATTCACTGGCTGGTTTTAATAATTATATCCAGTGAGAACACGGAAGCCGATTGTTCGAGTGGTCGCCTTGCAGCTCGTAGAGTACGGGTTCAAGTCTCCTCCTCTGAGACGCATCTTTGCTGTGTAGGGACCATTGAGCAATCCTTCAGGTGTGTAATAGAATTTTTTTAGGACACGCTAATTATTCTTGCCCGAGTGTGAATGTCAATCTCTAAATCATAAGCATAAATTATACGGGAAGTGTCGAGAGGCTTAAATGGTCGCGAATAGAGAGAGAGAGAGAGAGAGAGAGAAAGACACTGTAGTCCGCTGACGGTGAGAGAAGAGAGAATAAGAAGTAAAAAATAGGAACACATGAATAAATTAACGAAGGAAGGAAAGACAAATTGAATGATCGAAAGAACGAAAGAAAGTATGAACGAATGAAAACGTGTTTATTTCCATGAGAGAGATTTCCACCGGAGCCTGGCTTCTGGTTTACCGAGATTTCTCCGATTTGACCTCGCTTCTCTAGACGGACGATTGAATGGTTTCACCCAAAGCATCAATGGCGCTATAGAAATCAATAGATTAAATTGGATAATAAGCAGCCCTTGACCGTTGCGATGTATAAATGGAACACGTAATTTTAAAGTTATGTAATCCGTCACTGTTTTATTCTGGCAGTGCCAGACTTGCTTGGAGAAAAAGGAGGGAGACGGTAATCATTTTTTAATGACACGGTGTCGTTAAAAGCAACTAACCAACTAACCAACTAGTCTCTCTGTGGTAGTGCCAGTTACAAAAAAGCGAAAAGAGGAGGGCAACGCTAGTCATCTTTCGGATGAACAGTGTCATTAAACAATGCTCAACTAAGCAACTAACTATTGCACGCGAAGCAATGGTTCTATTTTAAGGTTCATGTGTTCCGATTAGAGAAATTTTCAATTTTTATTTTAGTCGGGTGTAAAGAGAAATTCATCTCGTAACCTGGAAAGAAAAGACCACAGTCAGAGAGAATATTTTGTAGCGCGTACCTTAAGACTGAATTGGTTAGTCAATGTTTAGCGACCATGAGCCACAGATGATTAGCGTCGCCCGCCCATCTACTTTATCCAAGCTTGAGACTGGCACCACGCAAAACGGCGGTAGTTGAGTTTCGAAAGGCATGAACAGTCCGAAATGAAAATTGACTATTCCTTCATTAATTATGCTGATATTAATTCAATCCAATCGAATGACTTCCGTAGCGCCGTATTCATAATTCCCAAAACATTTAATAATAGTATTAGGCATGCACTAAACGCCATTGTCTTATGACTAGGGACCATCAATCGATTGCGGTGAGCAACTGCGAGTGAAGGATTTCCTCAAAGTCCCCTACTCAGAAACTGTCTCAGGCACGAGAGTATAGAACCCGTATTCTCTGTATTGCAAAGCGAGCACTCAATCAAACGAATAGTAGTAGTAGTTTTTTTTATCAATCAAGTTGTTTTATTGCAACCAAAACATTACAATAATGCCACAGAATGTAAATTAACAAAATGCATTGGCGACAAAGGGAGGCCCAAAAGGGATGGAGATCCCGCTAAGGAGGGTCACCCAGATAGCAAATTACAAACAAAAATTCCAAGTTAGCCAATAAAAAACAGATACTCATCCAGGAGGTGACTAGAGACAACAAGAGTTGAATTATCTAGATACAAGTGATAACACGATCTTAACTATAATCGTAACTAAATCCTTAAATAAACGCGGTTATATGCACTTCTAGTGATGGTATAGCTGTTTAAATTGAGGAAAGAAGAAATGCACGTAATCTTTTTTTAAAAACCTGCAGAGTATTAGAGGAACGGATTTCTATTGGTAAAGTGTTCCGTTATCGTGTCAAAGCGCCCTTGTAACGGCATGTACCGTGTTACGGCGCTGTAGAAATTGTCATATTCATCATCATCATACTATAGCATACTATAGCCGTTTCAGTTTAACGACACTGTGTGATAACAACGATCATTTGCGTCACCCTTCTCTTTTATCCAGGCTTGGGACTGGCACTGTCAGAGTACAATATAATTGTTGTCGGAGATTATATCAAACGGCTATATACATCATTGGTTAGCATCGTTTCAACGGTGTGTTTGTACAGGCTCCGATAACAAAAAAATGACAAGTGAATGTTACTGTGTCCCGTGTTGGAAATATATACAACCTTCGTAGAACGTTTCAAAGGTGTATATTCCAAACGCTTTGATCCGTTCAGCTGCAATGCTCAACGCAGAAAGAGTAAACTCTGTTTTAAAGGTGTCTAAAGCTGACGCTTATCATTTTAACTAGGTGTTCGGAGATGGATTGATGCAGAGTTTAACGATATCTGTAGACTATGACAGTTATTATTTCAACCGTTCCTAACGACAGCGCTCTATCCAATCTAACTCTCCATGTGGGAAACCGATTGTTTAATCATGCTGATGACTGTTATTTGGTGATAACTGCATCAGGCATTTCTACTGCCGAATCTGAACTTGCAAATGTTTTACAATGGTCTAAAAGTTGCAACTTACGTTTAAATAATTGCAAGTCTTGTGAAATTATCATAGCCCAACTGATGTCACAAATCCACCAATTGCTGGGATTGACCGGGTTAGCCTACTGATCTCAAGATCCTTGGTATTACACTCTCTGAAAGAATCGGGTTCTCCCTTCATATTAATAACATATGCTGCAGAGTTAAGCAGTCCTTTTTTGCATTGCGTGTCCTGGTGGTCCATGGGCTTACTGGTAATCGTCTATATGAAGCAGTGCGCTCTACCATTGTTGCGCGAATGGTTACTCCTCTCCTGCTTGGTGGGGCTTCACTAAATTCGCTAATTTGGGTGAGCGAGAAAGGCTAAACTCTCATATAAAAAATGATTAAGCAAGGCCTTTTGCCCTGCAACTCCCCGACATTCGAAGAGATGAGCGTTAAAGCTGACCGCGCTCTATTTTCCAATATATTGGCTAACCCTGGGTATGTCCTCCATGGTTTACTCCCACCAGTTCATGAATTACAATAGGGCCTACTCTTTACGGCCTGGTCCTCACAACAGTGAAATTCCACGCTCTGACTAGAAAGGGA
The DNA here is from genome assembly GCA_020284085.1 of Aporrectodea caliginosa. Taxonomy (NCBI): domain Eukaryota; kingdom Metazoa; phylum Annelida; class Clitellata; order Crassiclitellata; family Lumbricidae; genus Aporrectodea; species Aporrectodea caliginosa. The sequence continues at coordinate 2,309,621 of JACEVL010000015.1, forward strand.
TTCAATACCAGGATACTTTACACTTATTAACATGTTTTAGAACTTTACTATTCAATATTATTACTATATATTATTATTACTTCTATGTGTTATTTTACATTCTATTTCGATGTCCCATTGTGTGTTTGTTAAAGGAGTAATAAAGGCTGTACTTACTTACTTACTTTTAATCGGCTGCCATTTCTCGATGTCACTGGGTGCCTTTAGGAATTTCTCGAATAGCCTATGCATAAGCAAAAATCACAAACACCTCTTACGCTACATGTTCTCCTATGCACATAAAGGACCATTTCCTGAACACTAGTGCATTGGGTAAACACAGGGCCAGATAACGAATAGCCTATTATTATTACATTAAGACTTCCGGGGGCTCTAAGCCAAGAGCCGGAACAAGATATCCGGGATCATAACGCCTAATGTTAAAGCAAAGCCAATTTCAAAAGTACGGGTATCTGAACACAAAGTTCTAAATATGCTTGTAAATGATAAGCTATGCTTTTTCGAATGAAATATAGGCCTGTACAGACTGTGAGTGTGAGTCTGTGACTATAGGGTCAGTATTCAAAAGGTAAGTAGTAACTTAACCTTACTAGAGTTTAAAAACGTTTCGGGGAAAAGCGCTAAATTATTTAAAATTATGCAAAATTAGGAATTTGCTACAACAATTTGAATTAATTTTTTCGGATTTTGGGGCCCTCAAAAATGTTGTGGAACTTGTGAGCCCTAATCCATTACTTTGTAGGCTTATGCCTTAATCCGGCACTGGTAAACACTAATGTTGCGCCTTAGCACATTGCAATATCTTTAGTTTTAGTACGCCCTTTTACCTTTTACGTTTTCATTTAATTAACTCTGGAAACTTTGTGAGAGCATTAATTTTGCCGAAGCGTTCTATAAGAATCGAATAAGAATTTATTTTCTGCATCCGTTCAACTAAAATTCATCGATTTTAGGCTAATAGTAACTAAACATTGAAGTAGAGCCACTTCATGGATTAAATTAACCAGGGTCACTCTTCCAACAACCACAATACAGACCCACGCGAATGTATTCATACATGAAACCGTGGATTTAGAAGAATCCTCAGAAGGAACCTCTCAGATGTCTTATTTGGGACACGGTAGCTGATTGCTTATAGCGCTCTTTCAAGACACCTTTAAAATGCTTTGATCCTCAGCTATATAAGCGTAGCAGTTATTTCCTAAAATAGTCTCTTTCGACTGCCGGTACCTCTATGGTGGCGTCGCTTACAGGGCTGCCGATAGAAATTCCGGGCCCCTAGTCACGGGCCCCTAACTATCCTTAGACTTTATGAGAAAATTTTTTTTAAACAAACTGAAATAATAAAAGTGCGGGTACCACCCTTCAAAATTATATCTATATATGCAACTATTGTAGTTAAGTGTCCGTAATATTATATTTTAAAAATAAATCATAAACTTTGTATAACTGATTATAATATTTTTCATAAGTTGCGCTAAGTAAATGCATAGTTATAATAAACATTTTACCGAAAAATAAAGAATCGTAAGTTTTAGGAAACGGGAATTGCTGTGCACTGGGAAACGAGCTGCATTCTCGATATCATAACTGAACATTTTACGAGAAGTATAGCGTGGCCTTAGTGGTCGTCAGTCAAACAGTAGCCCGCTGTCGGACTGAATGAATGACGGCTATAATTGTCGCATTGCAATAATTATGTGGAAGCAAGTCTTGACGCAATTAATAGTAGTAGCATTAGTTTCAGTTTAACGACACTGTGTGATAACAAAGATCATGATCATTAGCTTCGCCATCCTTCTCCATGCAGGCTTCGTACAGAGTAGGCCTACGATCATTGGCGTGTGTCTATTTCCTTTTTAACGACTATAGCTGTGTGGTAACAAAGACCAGTAATGTAATGTAATGTAACAAGACATTTATATAGCGCCACTTGAGAGTCTCACAGAAGCGCTCAACACGTGGCCATCAAACAGCTGAAAAAGTGCGTCTTTAAGAGTCGAGAAAACCATGTAACCACATGCAGCATTAGTGGAACGCACAGATGGCGGAAGAGTATTCCAGATCCGTGGCGCCGCAATCGAGAAGTCCCGACGAGCACGTGTGGTGGTTCGAAACGAAGGTACAATCAAGTCATTTCGCGAGGCAGACCGGAGAGCCCGCCGACCAGTTTGAGTGCCAACTGGAAGGCACAGTTCAGCAATGTAGTCCGGAGCAGTGCCAGTCGTAGCCTTCCAAACCAGCATAGCGATCTTGAAATTAACACGATCAGCAACTGGAAGCCAGTGTAGCTCACGCCGCATGTAGTCGGATATGTGTGAATATTTCGGCAGGTCAGCCAGAAGTCTGGCTGCTGCATTCTAAACGAGCTGAAGTTGACGAATGCGGAACTCAGGGAGGCCCAGGAGGACTCCATTACAGTAGTCAAGACGTGTGAGAACAAAAGAGTGTATTAGCACAGCCGCGGCGTTCAGCGAGAGCGTCCTCCGTATAACTCGGATCTGTCTGAGCTCGTAGTAACTCGTAGTAAGTAAGTAGCGTAGTAAGCTCGCAGTAGCGTCACCCTCCTCCTTTATCCAGGGTTGGGACTGGCACTGTCAGAAAGTGAGCAGCGGCGGAGTTGATCATTGGCGAAGTTAATCCTTCGCTTATTATAGAATCGATTGAACGGCCTTCTAAAGGTATCTAAATTGAACGCTCTAATTCGCGCTACTGCGTTTTGCGTGAATAAATGATAAATGTAGAAATTAATGAATAAATGAGGTTAAGGAGGAAAGAAAATTTAAATGAACGAAAGAATGAATGAAAGAGAATTAATGAAATCGTGTTCTTGCGGAAGCGACAGGAAGCGACAATTTACGCTACATGAGTCATTGGATTAGATTAATAATTATCATATTCTTTATTATTTAAAATTAACTAGATTAGATAAAGCGCTTAAAACGGTGCGATATATAAATGGAACACGTAATCGTCTTTGGTACGTAACTCCGCCACTGCCCGTACTATAGTAGTGCCAGTCCCTAGCCTGGAGGAAGGGAGGGGAGACGCTAATCAAATTTGTTATCACGGAGTGTCGTTAAACGGCAACCAACCAACTCTAGCCTAACTGTGATAGTGCCAGTCCCAAGCTTAATGAAAGAGGAGGGCGACGATGAAGCTACTCAGATTTGATATGACACAATACCGTTCAACAGCTGCAACTAACCGACCATTCGTACTATGGGAGTGCCAGTACAAAACTGGATAAAGGAAGAGGGCGACGCAAAACATCTTTGTTATGGCGCAGCATCATTAAACGACAAATGACCAAAGTATACAGACATGGTACATGGTAATCGAATTAAAAAAATTAAATGAAAAATTGAATTTAGTCCAGCAGTGGAACTATGCTTAGACACCTTTTAAATGTTGCCAATGGATACTATATAGGCATGGAACGCGATTGGTGATACAATAGGTTTCTGATTAAGCCACGATAGCTATTATTAGCCGTGAAACTGCTCATAGTTACTTCTTACCACTTGAAAGGTCTTTTTGGTTGGCGTGCTCGCCTTGTGACGAGGAGTGCATGGGTTCGAACCTCCTCCCTTGAGACGGTTACTATGTAGGGTTCTTGAGCAAGTTCTTCACTGCAATTTTTAGCGTCGTCGATTAATGCTCGATCATTTGATTGTGGTGCTTAGTAAATGCAAATTATTCAGAAACGTTTGACTGTACATCAAGCAACCGTGAGTTTCAGATACCGGAATTGCTGTGTAGGGCTTTCTACGAGAAGTATAGAGTGGCCTTTGTGGTAGCATTCGTCTGTAGTCTGTCTGTCTGTTGGTGTGTCTGCGTCTCCTTCTGATCGTCTGTCTGCCTGACTGTATCTATCTGTCTGTATATGTCAAAATGCCTCTATAACTGTTCTGTTACCGACGAGATGATTGCAGTGATTTATTTATTATACCAACGTTTAACGTCGTCTTATGACATCAAAGGCCGTTGACGACAATACAGGAAAGATACAATTCAATGATTACAAGAAACTTACAGTATAGCGTCCGAATGACACCATCAAATGTGTCAAAACAGAGCTTTACAATCTCACTATATTCAATATTTTTGTAACATAAGGTAGTTCATCTTATTCTGTCTATGATTTCTATATTCTGACAAAAAGATTTCATGCAAATTAAACAATATCATGTTATTATACAGCAATTGACCCATACAAGAAAATTACGAGGTACTTTTTTATAATGATCATGTATCTTTAATACACACTATACATGTAATAAAAATTTCATTAAGCAACAATGCATACATGTGTTATAATTATTGTTTAAAGTATAGTTTAAATAGATTCAAATTATAATCAAAAATCTCTTTATTTGATGTCTTTACTCCAGTCATGGATGGATCCACATTTTAACGGCAGCTTATGACAACATAGGCCGTTGCCGCCGACAAAGATTATATTTTGGCATATTAAAGCTCTTAGACATTAGACTTAATATCCAGTCATGGTGGTTTTTCTGTTTAACGACTAGCTGTGTGGTAGCAAAGACCATTAGCGTCACCCTCCTCTTTTATCCAGGCTTGGGACTGGCACCGTCAGAAATCGAGTTGAGTCGTCGTTTTTTCGTGTCTCATTTCAAATCGGTTGACGCAGTTTCTAACGATGTCTAAAGAGAGCGCTGTAACCAATTGACCACCAATCCACCGTGTTCCATCTAGATGTCATTTAGACAGTGCTGCCAATTTGAGCAGTTTAAATTGACTTTGTATTCATTCATTCATAGGAAAGTCTCCTAACATCTCATCTACTTTGGTCGCTCTCGCAATCGAGCGCGAAAACCCCTCTGAGACGACGCAGCCCTCGTGTGTAAATTGTGCCCAGCTTTTAACTTTACAATAACGCTTTACAAATTTGGAATTCACGATCTTGAGGATGAAATCCATTAACAGAGTGAATATACGGGACAACTTGATTTATATATAGCATCGGTTAACAACGTTTAAAAGGTGTGTATTTTGAGCGTTTTAAACGGTGTCACGACAAATGGTTCACCGCAAATGGTTCACCGACAAAAGGTTCACGGACAAAAGGTTGACGACAAGAGGTTCACGACAAAAGGTTCACGACAATAGGTTCACGACAAAAGGTTCACGACAAAAGGTTCTCGACAACAGGTTCACGACAAAAGGTTCACTAAAAATTCGAAACTTTAATGAAAATTTGTCACTCGCTCGCGTGTAGCTTATCAACAGAGGCACATTTAAAATAAGTAATCTAATCGTAGTATAGGCCTACTTATAGCCCGTAGTTTAGGTTGCTAAATTATTTTATATCGTCAAATTAAAATGGAGCTGGACTGATGAAAAAATGGTTTCCCTAAATGAAAGTAGGATTGATGAAACCATTTGTGCATTTAAATAGAAGTTGGATTGGTGGAAATAATTGTTACCATAAATAGAAGCTGGATTGATGAAACTAAGTTTTTGATGCAACAGAAGCTGGATTGAAGAAAAATAATTGGGTAAACTTGCGCTTTAGGGTTCCCGAATAATGACACCCATATTCGAGGGGAGTATGTATTATAATCAGCCTAGTTCAATAGAAGAAGTTTAGCACTAATGGCGTCGTGAGGGTCGGTTAGGGTCAGGTTAAGCGTCGTGAGGGTCGGTTAGGGTCAGGTTAAGCGTCGTGAGGGTCGGTTAGGGTCAGGGTTAGGTACGCGTTTGTGTTGTCATTAGAAAATCTTCAAAATCTGGACCCCTAAAGCGCAAGTTTACCAATAATTGTTTCCGTAAGTGGAAGCTGGACCCACGAGAACAGTTCTTTGCCTACATAAAAGTTCCATTGATGAAAAATATTTCTTTGGTTAAATAGAAGTTGGGTCATTTTTTCATGAAATGGAAGCTGGATTGATTAAAAAAATTTCTTCATAAAATGTAAGCGGGATTGATGATAGTTATCAGGGTTAGGGTTAAGGTTAGGGTCATAGGTAGACTGCTTACTTACCAACGTGAAGTACGGCATTGAAGACATTCAAATAATTTACCAACCTAAAGTAGGCCTACGGGATTGAAAGTATGGTCTGAATTTACAAACCTAAACTACGGGAATCCCGTGAACCTTTTGTCGTGAACCTTTTGTCGTGAACCCATTGTCGTCAACTTTTTGTCGTGAACCTTGTGTCGTGAACCTTTTGGCAGAGAACCATTTGTCGTGAACCTTTTGTCCGTGAACCATTTGACGTGGAACCGTTTTATCCATTACGCTGCCGTGTCCCAGGCCTATATAGAAGAATTTTATTTTCTGTTAAAGGTGTCTAAAGATGACACTCCATCAGTTTAACTACATATGCGTGTTGGATGGATTCTGAATTGAACGACGCCTTATGACAACAAAGGCCTTTGACGTCAAAAAAATTATTAATAATAATTATTAATAACTATATACATAGCGTGCGCGGTTAAATAAAATGTGATTCTGAGGCGCGTAGGCCTATAGTTAGCTGCTAGGAAAATAAGAAACTGTTCAGTGAGACTGCTATAAATGGTTGTCGTTTAATTTTGTCCAGTAAAAGTTTTCGAACAGCATTCGTGAAATGAAGTGCATCAAGGCTAAATAGTCCTTGTCTGGTAGAGACAGGATGTGTGTTCTTTGTCGAAGGTTATAATAGTTGCACTGGCTGTGGAGGGCAGATTCATTGGAGGACGTGAAGCTCATTTCACCGAACTGCTCGGAAGAGGGCAGTGTAAGCAACATGTGCCATAGTTTCAGGCGGTGGTGCGTCAGTATGTAGGTAGCAAGCAAGCTGAAGCCTCATAGCAAGACTCTCAAAGCGGGATTTTCCTCTGCGCCTACAAATTCCCACCATGCAGGGGAGACATACATCGGGCGGGCTATTGTAGTAACTCGGGTAAGGGCATGGAACACTTCTGAGGAGAACCGAACGATTTTAGAGTTCTTATGGCACAAATGGAGGCAGACACGGAGCCACCGCGCCCCACACTGTTATTGTGAATTTTTCGCCTATGATGATTCCCAGAGACTCCGGTGATGAATGATTGGGTTGAGAGGGAACCCTTGCTTCGTCGGACTATTGCACTTTCTTGCGTTTTGCGGTGTTAATCCCCAAGTTCTTTTCTTTAGCCCAGTTAGCGATATATTGGAGCTCATCAGACACAGTTGATAGGTGGTTGGACCCAATGAAGAGGCATGAGTCATCTGCATTTTTGGTGAGTCGATTTCGAAGATGAAGATCGGATGTTGCCACTGGTTAGAAAGCGGTCTTTCCACACCTTTAAAATGGTGTCAACCTACGCTATTTAAGCATGGACACGAATAGAGTTTTGAATAGGAAGCCATCCCTATCATGAACATACTGGTGATCAAAACTCTGTTATTAGACACATTTAAAACGGGGTCAACCGATGCTATTAGGCATGGGGGACATAGCCGATAGCGGATAGTACAATCGAATTAATAATAATTATAACAGAACATAAATCTCTCTGCGTGCGTGCGTCTGTGGCGTGGTGTAACGCTGTTTCGCAAGAGTCATTCGCCAGATGGCAGCACGCATTTCTTTTTCTCAGGCTGCAGAGGCAGGTGAGGGGAACGCGAGGTGGGCTCGGGCTGGAGGGACAGGTGAGGGGAACGCGAGATGGGCCAGCCACATACGATCGCCGCGTAGCGGTCGACAACCAGACACATCGGTAGGGGGCGCGCGAGCGCCGTATAGCGGCCACTGAACAAACACGCCAGAGAGTCAACACAGAGTCAACACTGGACGGGAGGGAGAGGAGTGGAGGAAATGGGGCGTGGAAAGGAGTGGAGGGAAGTGGAGCGGAGGGGAGGGACGGGGTGGGGAGGGGAGGGGAGGGACGGGAGTGATAGAGATCGAAGGAAAGGGAAGTTGAGGGGAGGAGAGGGAAGGGAAGGGAAAGGAGGGATGGACGGAAAAGGGAGGGAGGGGATTTTTAGCGCAGATTCAAATTCAGGGGAGGGGAGGAGGGAATTGGAGGGAGGAGGAGGGTGGGAGGGATTTTTAGCGGAAATTTAAACCGTCACGTGGATTCAAATTTACGTGTAATGAAAATCGGTAGGTGGCGCTGCTATCAACTTTTCTGCTACTATTTGATAACTTTGTATAACTTTGTATAACTTTGTATGTACAGCGCTCTGCGTTTGCAAGCGTTTAATAAAGAGCACACTTACTCACTTACTTACTTACTCACTTGCTTACTTTCACTTTACTTACTAATGTCATGCATAATTTTCACATTGGAATAAACACATTTTCTTTACATTTCCTTTAACCGTCTTAGGACGGGCAAACATCTAGTACATAATAATATTATGTGACAGAGAATTGAATAAGAATTCTTGTGGCTAGAACGCTGTCTTTGGACACCTCTAAAACGGTGGCATCCGATCCAATATAAGCGTGGGTTAGCAAATTGAACCGGTTGTTCATCGTTATTCTAGTGAATGTAGTGTTTGGACTGTGATTTTAATTCCACCACTGTTAGTACTTTGGCAGTGCCAATCACACGCCTAGAGAAAAGAGGAGGGCGACGCAAATCATCTTTGTTATGACACAGTGTCGTAAAACAGAAACTAACCAGCCAACTCTGTCACTAGACTGATAAAGGGTGGCGCGTTGGATAACATCTGGCGAAGAGAGCGAGAGGTACCGAGTTCGAGCCCCGTAGGGCGGATATGCTTTGTAGGCTGCTATTAGCGCCGTTGTATTGCAGGCTGTCTGTTCTGTTAGTAGTTAACTAGTTAAGATTGTTCAATTGCATAACATGTAAATGTACAGCGCAGTGCGTTTGTCAGGCGCTTCAATAAAGAAAAGATTATTATTATTATTATTATTATTATTATTATTATTATTATTATTATTATTATTATTATTATTATTATTATTATTATTATTATTATTATTATTATTATTATTATTATTATTATTATTAACACACCTTTAAAACTGTGTCAATCGATGCTCCAAATTATAGACATGGGTCATGGTAAGGGAATGGACTCCGTCACTGCTCGTACTCTGTCAGTGCCAGTCTCACGCCTGGATGAAGGAGCAGGGCGACGCTAATGATATTTGCTATCACACAGTGTCGTTAAACTGAAACTGCTAAAAATAATTGCTGTCGATGTCAACGGCCTTTGTTGCCACAAGATGTCGTTGAACTCTAGATAATCTATTATACTCTAGAGTAGGGAATCCAGCCTCCTCCTTCTCCTTCTCCTTCTCCTTCTCCTTCTCCTTCTCCTTCTCCTTCTCCTTCTCCTTCTCCTTCTCCTTCTCCTTCTACTTCTCCTTCTCCTCCTTCTCCTTCTCCTTCTCCTTCTCCTTCTCCTTCTCCTCCTTCTCCTCCTCCTCCTCCTCCTCCTCCTCCTCCTCCTCCTCCTCCTCCTCCTCCTCCTCCTCCTCTGAGACAGTTATTTTGATGGACGTTTTCCGAGTCCTTCACTCAGAATTGCTCAGCGCCATCGATTGATGCTCCCTTATTAGACAGTGGCGCTTAGTAAATGCGTAGTAATACTAAGCATTTTACACAAACATTGAACATCAAAGAATCGTAGATTAGAACACGGGTAGGTCTATTGTTGTCTAGGGCAAATGAATGGCATTCTGTTAATCATACGCGGACATTGTTCGGGAATAAACTATAGCGAGGCCTTCGTGGTCGCTATAGCCAGCCAGTAAGTAAGTAGCTCGCTGACTGACTTAGTGAATGAAGGAAAGTAAAAATGAACGCAGGAATAAATGTATGAAAATGAATGCATGATGGAAAGAGAAATCGAATGAACAAAAGAACGAAAGGGAGCATGAATGAATAAGAGCCTGTTGTTTCCAAAAGAGAGATTCCCACCGTAGCCTGGATTCTGGTTCCTCCGATCCATCGGGTATCGACCTGATTTCTCCAATTTTTCGATTCCGGTTTCACTCGATGCGACAATCGGTGCTACGAAATTCAACTGATTAGATTATATTAAAGTGCGGTCAGCAATTGGATCAATAAAGGATATACTTACTTACTTATTATATAAAGCCCTTGTCCCATGCGATATATAAATGGAACGCGTAGTCATCTGTATCATGAAACTCTGCCACTGATTTTACTATGGCAGTGCCAGTCCCAAGCCTGGACAAAGGAGTAGGTCGACGATAATCTTTTTTATGACACAGCGTCGTCCAACCAACCAATCATTGCAGGGGTGCGGTGGTGTAGAGGTATGTTCGGTGCCTTGCAGCCGGAGGGTTGCGGGTTCGAATCCACCTCAAAGTCGCCGCGTAGGGACCCTGGGCAAGTCCTTCACTCGCAATTGCTCATGCTCTTCGGCGTGAAACTCCGATTCAGTGTCCGCGCTTAACACCACCGCGCCCCAGTTGTATTGTGATGTGTTGTATTGTGTGTTGTATTGTACTCCACGTTTATATTGCGACCGAGCCACCCGCAGTAAAGATCCGAGAAATTAATCTCTGATAAACCGACCGACCGGGAATCGAACCCGGGCCGCCGCTACCAACCCACTCGGCCACTCAGGACCCTTACGTGAGTGCCATTACAAAATCAGGAGAAAGAAGGGTGGCCACTGTAATCATATTTGTTATAGCGCAGCATCATTAAACAGCAAATGACCAACCTACATGTATTATAGACGTGGGACACAATAATCGAATTCAATTAAAAAAATTGATTAAGTTCAGTGGTGGGAATTCTGACTTTGGACACGTGTAAAACGGTTTCAACGAAATATATATTATAGGTATGGGACACAGTAAGCGAAGCGAAGACCTCCGCCACTGTTTGTACTCTGACAGTGCCAGTCCCAAGCCTGAGGAAGAAGGAGGGTGACGCAAATCATCTTTGTTATCACACAGCGTCGTTAAAATTACAACTAACTATGTGAATCGATTGTTCAGTTGATAAAGTTTGGAGAAGGTTACTCTGTGATTAGACACCTCTCAAAAGTTGTGAAGTTTTCCTATATAAGTATGGAACACGATTTGTTAGACAATTCATCATCTCTTAACCTTTATTTACCCACTATGCCTTTTAGGTGGAATTTTGAGATGGCCCTTATATATGTGTTGTATGTTGATGGTATTAAAACAGAAATGACAATCTTTTAGTTATATTTCACATTTAAGGTCATTTTTGGGATGTTCCAAAAATGGAACGTTGGGTCATTCCCACTAGCATTTTTTTACAATGGCAGTTCAACGTGAATAAACGATACAATATTGGCTTATGCACAATTTATTGAAAACCAGTTTATTTAAAGGTATGAAAACTCTCAAAACAGTTCACTTGAAGTTTATTGAGGCACCTGACACATTCTTTGGTAGTGTTTTTCTTCAAAAATTGAAAAAAACAATGAGCCTGACTAATGAGAGGAATGTATTGCTCGACCCCATCGCAATGTGTCATGGCAACCTTTGACGTGCCTGAGCACTTTTCACAGGATTTACAGTATTGATACTGCTGGAACATGCTACTACATTGTTATCTGACTACCTAACAACAACAATTTTGGCATGAGATGTGCATTCTTTCTTGTTTTGCAAACATTTTCTTGTCATTCAGAGGTTCTGTTCTAGTTCGACCATCACGGACGTAATGGTCGAACTGGATTAGCACCTCTGAATGACTGCTGCCCCACACCTCAGCTTAGACAAAAGACTGTAACTAGTAAAAAGATTGGCAAATAATAGCATGTGATATGGTTTCCTGTGATGAGTTAGGCAAAATTCATGAAAACGCACTCACAAAAAGGGGTTTATGTGGGTCGCCTACTCCTGCCACAATAAATTGTTGCTTGATATGGATGAACATCCTATTCATGAATAAGACACCCAGATCTTATAACTAAATCTGATTGGCTTTCCTCTTATAAACATCTCTAACCCATGATGTCCATAGTTAGGCACCCACCGACTCATAAATGCTAAGTTTTCAATGAATGATTCAAAATTGCAAAGATTTGTATTACTGATCATATAGTGCACACTCTGCCATTATAGAGAGTTCTCTTGTCAGCTGCATGCATGGCAGTACATCCTCCTATCATGGATTTAGACATTGCAGTTGCTATTAGAGTGCATCAGGTACTCAACTGTGTTGCAGTTATTGCGTTATTTTCTAAAATTCCAATTTAAAATATGCACTAATTATTACAAAATCAGTGTTAAAACATGGGCATATATAAGGGGTTTTACGGGGTGGGGTCACCGTAAATAAATTGCCGAAATTTTTTCTATGCAATTATATGCGAAATACAAAAAACTGAACTTTTTCGACCATTTCCAATGGAAACCCCCGAAAACTTACCCCCCCCGAAATTTTTTCCTGGCTACGCCCCTGGTTAAAAATAAATTAAATGAAACATAATATTAAAAACAAATTAACGACACATGCAACAATCCAGCAGTATATACTGACAAATTATGATAAAGGAACACAATCGCCTGATGTTGGAATTATACTAATGAGAGTGACCCAACGTTCCAAAAATGGAACATGCTTCAAAACTCGGGTTTTTCTTCTAGAGTTTTGCTTATTTTTCAGTAATTTTGATTTTTATCACTGACTTTAGATATCAGTCAACAAAATAGAACGTGTCTCACCTGTAAAATTATGACACAAATATTTATTTCAACTTCCTAAAAGATTTTGTTCAAAAATCACAAAATTCGTCATAATTACGCGTCTGTAGCACAAAAATAAAAAAGGGCAATCAGAAAATTACCACTGTTTTACATTCTCCATTCTTAGATCTTTCATTTGATGTGCAAATATAATAAATTTACCAAGGCAGAATTATTTTTTTTTAACATTACAAATTATGTTCCAAAAATGGAACGTTGGTCAAATAAAGGTTAATTGAATGTAAAAAAGAAGATATTTCAGAGGTTTTAAGAAATAAATGTCAATTATATAAACATGAAATTTCTATTAAAACCCTTTTGACAGTAAATTTATTTCAGAATGAAATGTATAGGTTAGTTAAGATAATTAATAAAGGTAAAATTTTGTAAATGGTGAATGGTTTTGTATCTTACTCAAATCTGTAAATATTTGATTGGTCTTTTACTAAAACATTGTTATTATGCAATTATATACTGTGTTGCAATGTAAAAGAGTACTTTTAACAATTATAATACATGTATGCTTTGTTGGTTAATGGAATTTTTATTATGTGTGTTAGATACATGAACAGTTTAAAAGAATACTTTAAACAATTATAATACATGTATACTTCTTTGGATAATGAACATTTTTATTATAGTGTTTTTGTAAGATACATGAACAGTTTAAAAGAATACCTTAATCAATTATAATACATATATGCTTTGTTAGTTAATGAAATTTGTCAGTACATAATTATCATTGACAGTATGAGATGAGCTACTTTATGTTGCAAAAATATTGAATATTAGTGAAATTGTAAAGCTCCGTCTGACACCTTTAATGATGTCGTTCGGAGGCTATAAGTTTCTGGTTATGATTGTATTGTATATTTTCTGCATTGTCGTCAACGGCCTTTGATGTCATAAGACGACGTTAAACTGTGGTTATAATAATAAGTTAGACAGTTGCGTAGGCTGTTTGGTTTGCCATGGTAGCCGTGAAACTGCTCACAATAACTTCTTTCTGCGTTAACGATCTTTGTTGCCATAAGATCTAATAAAACTCCGTTTACTTAGTTCACTCACCTTCAAATGTGTTTAAACAATGGAAACGCAAATGTTCACCTTCGACACATCTAAAACGCCTCCTATTCACATTATTATAATTATTCGAAGTTGACCCTCATTCTTCCGTTTTAGTACAACCATACGAATGGTGAGAACAGTTCAAAATATCTTCAGTCGATATCAACGGTCTTTGTTGTCATAAGATGTCGTCAAACTCTTGATACATTCATTAAAATATGTGAGAAATATATCGTAGGACACGGTAGCCTAGTAACGCGGAGAGTAAGGGTTCGATCCTTCTCCCCCGAGACGGTTACTGTGTAGGGTCCTTGTGCAAATCCTTCACTCACAATTGCTCAGCGCCATCGACGGATGCTCGGTCATTTAATAGTGGCGCTTAGTAGCCTAAATACAAAATAATAATAAATATTTTACCGGACATTAAAGAATCACACCTTTTAGACACTATAATTGTTGTACAGGGCAAATGAATCATATGCTGGAATTTACAATAAAATACCATCTCTTTTATCCATAAAATTATCATCGATAAATAAAATATCCTTCAAATTGGATGGTGGGTTGATGTTTAACGACGCTTTGTCATAACAAAGATGATTACTGTCACCCTCTTCCTTTCCTCAGGATTGGGACTGGCTCTTCCACTGGCAGGGTAGGGTAGTGGTGAAGTTTAATTTTGTTCTGTAGAGTTATGGTGTGCATTGGTGCAATAATTATCCACGAAATTCTACACGTCCTTCTCGTAGTCAATAGGCAACTGTATTCCTGCTATTTATAGCATCGGCCGTCGACGTTTTAAAGGTGTCGACAATTATAGCTCTAATTCGATAATTTCTCTTGCTCGACGCTCAGGGTGTAGCAGCAGAGCTCCAGCAAGAGTGTTAGTTTAATTTATGCTTCATAATAATGCCAAAAAGTTACAGAAAAGTAAAAATGTACCAGTAAACATCAATTTGGATATACAGATTTAAGGACGATACAAACTTATTTACATTAACAACCTTAAAATATGATCTATTAAAAAATTTTCCTTTAGTAATTATGTTTACTTAGTCTATATACTTCACTTTGAAATTCATTAACCGTCAAAAGTGTTTTAATAGAAATTTCGTCATTATATAATTATGCAGAAGCAGGAAATGCGACCCAATAAATAGCCAAGCGTATCCCTCGCTTATATAGCATCGGTTGGCGACGTTTAAAAAGTGTCTAAAGTGAACGCTCTAATCCGCTACCGCTTCTTGCGTAAGTCAAAACTACAGTATTGTATTGTATTGTATTGTATTGTATTGTATTGTATCTAAAGATTTATATAGCGCCTCTCTCAGAATAACTATTCAGAAGCGCTCTCAGCACGAAAACCCCTGGGGAAAGAAACGCCTTTAAAGAACGAGTAGTAGTTTGGTTTAGTTTAGTTTAGTTTAGTTTTGTTTAGTTTAGTAGGAGTAAATGAATAAATGTAGGAAGGAAGCAAAGAGAAATAGAATGACCGAAAGAACGAACGAAAGAAAGTATGAATGAATTAAAGCGTGTTTGCTTCCAGAAGAAAGAAATTCCCACCTTAGCCTGGCTTAGAATGGTTTCCCCGATGTCGCATATGGACCTGTCTTCTCCAGTTCTCCAATTGCAACTTTACTCGAAGCCGCAATCGATTGATATGTTGGGCAGTTTGATAACAACGCCATAGAAGTCATTAGATTGGATTTGATCGGATTAGATTGGATTGCATCAGATTAGCTTATATTGGATTGGATCGGATTGTAATGAATTGCACTGGATTGTATTAGATCAGATTAAATGAGATTAGGCTGGACAAGACTACACTAGACTAGATTAGATTAGATTTGATTAATGGGTTGGCTAGTTGCTGTTTAACGACACTGCGTCATAATAAAGATGATTATCGACTCCCACCTCCTTTCTCCAGGCTTGGGTCTAGCTCTTTTAGAGTGAGAACAGTGGCGGAGTTAACCAATTGATTGCCCTCTTACAATTTATATAAATACACACCTATTCAAGTTAAGGTGTCTTCGATTAGATTGTATAAACACTTTGATGACAAAATAATATTATCAAATAATTATAATTTTTTTATTAATTGTTGTTCTTGTTGCTACTGTTGTAGTATATCTTGTTGTTGTTAGCTCTCAAACAAACAATAGATAGTAATTTTTTTAATAATTCGCTTTATAAACACATCGGCCTCTTTCTCGTTGAGCCTATGGCCACCGGACATAAACAGCCACTTGGTATCTGTAAAGAAGTCCTCTGACTCGACGCAGCGCCTTTGAATAAGCTGGTGCCCTGCGAGTAGATTTAGACTACCACCTTAGAAATTTGGAGTTGAAAAAGCAATAACCAATAATAATCATTATTCATTGGATTTGCTTGATTCTGAACCAGAGACAAAGTGGTGAAAGGTATTTACATTGTTCAAGTTTAATTCATATCAACCAAATACTGAGGAAATGTAACATTGCCAAAACTGAGTAAACCTTATGGATCCAACATAGACAACGTCGACAAAAAATATTTCGGTAGACTCTATATTGCAGCCTACAACTTATTGTTATTATTCCAAATGTTAAACGACATCTTATGACAACAATGGCCGTTGACGTCTTTAACGATAATAATTCTATTTCAGTTTAGTTTGTAAGAGTTCCATTTAATCGATTTTCGTTTTTTGCACATCGTTTGATACATGTCTGGCTGTAGGCTGTTTAGTTTGAGGTGACGATATTAAACGCAGTGTCCTTATGCTGGTATCGTATTTTACTTGGATAACGATTATTTTTAATGATGCAGAAAGGTGATTATTCTTTATTTCGTTTCTCTCTTTCAGAAGTAGTAAGAAGAACCATCTAGAAGGCGAATCTTACGATTTTACGCGGCTAAAAATATATAAAATTGTTTGACTTCGTTTTAAAGGTGTCTAAGGGTCTGGGGAATGACCTTCTTCGATAGATTTGATTGCTGTCAAGTTCGTACAAGCAATTAATTGGAACACAGAGACTTTCAATAACATTATCTCTACAATATCTCTTTAATCGCCAAAAAGACTTTTCTCATGGTTAATCACTTAACGCACAACTAAAAGCTAGAAATAAATATATTCATATAATATAACATAGGTAGAAATGTGTCACAGAGAAAGAAATTTTAATCGACATCGCATGGCATCAAAGGCCGTTGAATTCGATAGGAAATAATTCTGTGAAGCTTTCACCGTTTATATGGTTAAATTCAATTCCTTTTACGCTGCATTGCACTGCAAACTAATTCAGATTTCTCAATGACTTTAACATCGCATGATAGCGCAGAGAGCGAAGAAATCGCCTCTGCTTTTATTTTGTTCTTTGTGCGGCGCTACATAAATGTTCAACGACTATCTCAATACAGTAATACCGTTTTAAATCATCGATCAATTTACACAAAGACGATTAGTAGTTTCCCGGTATTTAACGACATCTTACGTGTCCCAGGGTCAAAGCGGACAACGGCAGTGTTTTTCAATAAGACACCTTTAAACAGTTTAAACTGACAATATAATAAATCTAGTAGAGGCTGGTGGTTTGTTTTATATTGTCTGCGAAGCCTTGTCATAACCAGGATGACAAGCGTCTCCCCCTGCTTTTGTCAAGGCTTAGCGACATCTTACTGCAGCTGTTGTTGCAGCTCTTAACACTACAAGTTAGCTAGTTAGTTGTTGTTTAACCCTTTGGCGGTGAGGTGGGGTATGACAAACCCCATAGCTATTCTACTCTGCTTTTTCTACGGAAAACGTGGAACCAGCTTGGATTATATTTGACTACCTTAGTGAATGTGAAATACGGACACTTTAGGACACTTTCAGGTACTTTTGGACGCCATTTTTTTAATTTCTTGCATATTAATGTGAAATTATAATTTTTCGTATACATATTGATTTTAATGAATTAAAAAAAGTAACGGCACAGTGCCGAAAAAATTGTGCGATTATAAGATATTACTGCATATAGTGTTGCATCGATGCTAAATTGATCCATTATTACGGGTATTATGTCACGTGTTCCCAAATGTTACATGTTTCGAGGGCCACGAAGATGCCATTGCAAAGGGCCGCTTTGATTTTGAGCGCTACCACGCTGGCCATATCAATTATGATTGAAAACTGTTATTTGTTCCTGAAAATCACCAGTTTAGCCGATAATTGGTTACATAGCTATAGTTTAGCTCACAATTTATGTTATGTAGTTGATATTGCGACTTGCAAGTAATTATATGTATTGGGGTATGTCAGACCCCACCTCACCTCAAACGTTACAATGCTTCACCTCACCTCCAAAGGGTTAAAGACATAGTGTCATAGCAAAGATGATTAGCGTCGCCCTCCTCCTTTCTACAGGCCTGGGACGGCACTACCAAAGTACGAAGTTAACTCCATCTGATGGTATAAATTGAAGTTCACAGGAAAATATAAATAAGTAAGTAAGTATATTCCTTATTGAACCAATTGCATATCCGCACTTTGGCGTACATACATTTATACAGAGTATAACATTCTTATTATGTTGTACAGTTTAACTGTGCAACAGAACAGCAATCGATATCTGCTTCACAGCGACAATAGTTGGGTCAAATAAAGCTAACATTGTCAAGCAATTATTTCTTACCGTTGTTCAGCGACATCTGGTATCACCAAAAGCCATTTACATCGATAGCATAGCGCTACATGAAAAATATATTAGAGGCCAAAGGCAGTTCCTCCATATATTTTATTTTGTACAAGCGTCTTAAAGGTGTCTAAATCCCAGTTCAATACGCGATTATAATAAACATTATTTTAGGCACTCAAGGCAATACAGCAATGCGAATTGGACGGGAGATATGTGAATCACAAGTGAGAAATGAGAATCGGAGACGTGAAACGCGAATCGAAGGCGAGAAATGCGAATCGGAGGCTCTAAATGTGGATATGAGACGATATATTATTTTGCACAATTTAGCTTTACTTATCATCTCCATTGTTTAACTTTAATGACATCTTGTGATATCAAAGTTCGCTGACAGGATTAAATTTCGTATAAGCTACATTTCAACTAAGACTACTAGTCGTAGCATTTCAAGTGTTTAACGGATCTTATTGCTGACCACTACGACCCAACTACAAACCACTACTATTCCCTTATTGCAGAAACTCGTTGACACATACAAACGCAACAAGGTACAAAGGCTGCAGTTTAGATATTGATTAAAGAAAAATAATAGTCAAATGGCTAAGAAGCTAAGGCTAACCACAACCATTATTTATTTTATTCCATGGTATAACTTCGTCTTATGACATGAAAGGCCAGTGACGACAGATTACAAGCATAACACAATGTAGTTAAAATGAACTTGTAGAGCGTCCGAAAGACACCCACTTGTTTAAAAGACCGCCTGCACAATAGCCACCTCAATTGTTCATTCCAAGCTCAACTACTGTAATTCACTTCTCTGCAACAAAGGTTCTTCAGATGAAACTCTTGCTAAATGTCCTGAAAGCTCTCTCCGGCGCCGTCAACAAAAACTTTGAAACACAACCGCATAACCCTGTTCTCATAATTATAACTTCATTGGCTAAAAGTCCCTCATAGCATCTATGACAAAAATTGTGTCTCTTACCTACAACGCCCTTCAAACCTCTCACGTGTATTACATTCACCATCCAACCGCCTGGTTCTACTCGCTCATCATCAGGTCTTTCTCTTTCTCGGCATCCAGTCTCCTCCTGTCTAAAATTCTGCAACCGCTCCTTTACTCTATGCTGCAACAGCTCTTTGGAATGAACTCGCAAAAGATCTCCGACAGTTTTTGCTCATCCTCCTGTTTCGCCTGTTATTTTCACCTCTCTTCCGCTTGCGCTCTCCTCTGCTTTTTTCAACTCACGACTGAAAATCGAACTCTTCAAGCTATCCTATCCTGATTCTAGTAGTCCCCGGCGCCTCCACCATCCGCCGCCGCCGCCAGTCGCTAAGCCCTCAAGTCGAAGTCAGTCGCTAAGTTATTGACTGCTATCGACTTTGTCCATTTAATATAGATATATCAGCAGTTATTTATTTACTACCTTACTGCCTTCCTAGTACTACTTACGTACTTTGCTAGCTATAGGCCTACTTACATCCATGGAATCTATATTTAGTACTACCTAACAGTCAGATTTTTCTGTCATGTTACCTGACGACACGCACTTCTTTAATTGAAAATGGCGTCTCTTCGATTCAAAGGTCGTGTTGAAAAAACGCTGGTTTCAGTGTCTTTAAATGGCGGTACAACTGAAGATGAATCTGGAAAAATTAATAAAATGTTGTTAAATTAGGGAAAATAGGCGGCCATTTGCGCTTTCGAGAGAAATCCGGTGTTTTGGCCAATTCTGGCGAACTATGCTACCGGTAAGTCTGGGTGAGACATACCTACAATAGGCCTGCTCTATGCGGACTTGAATGTTGCATACTTTATATTCTTATCTGATTTGAATGTAACGCAATAATGGCTTGATAATTTTGACTTGGTTGGTGTATAGGCCAATATTTGCAAGTAATTTACCAGAGCTTTATTTGGCCACAAACCATGACGTGCAGCGAAACGTGACTTTACAGTACACCGTAAAATGCATTTTATTGTTAGCTAACAATAGAAGTACCTGATTACCCGAGAAGTCGATATCAAGTCGTCAAGTCAGTCGATAAGCCTAAGCGACTTACTCAGTCGGTAAGCAAGTGACTCTGTCGACTGAGTCGCTAAGTCAGTCGCTAACTCTCCAAGTCAGTCGCTAACGCTTCTGTTAGCGACTCTGGGGACTAGAGACTACTCCTGCACCAACACACGACCACAATCATCACCGATTATCACCGTAGCACCACGCTGTCTCCTCAGCTTGACCTCTCCCGATTCCGACCTGGCACCAGAAAGAAATGAAGAAGCCGGGTTATTGCGGACTTGATTTGATATATCGTTGGTGAGGAAGCTGGTCTCCATGTCGAGGCTTTCTGTGTGACGCTGAGAAATTTAGGAGGACTGCATTACCATTTAAACAGAACTTGTCAAAGTCACAAATATTCATTATTTAACGACGTAAGATAATAGAGTTCACAATGTCTATCATACATATATATATACGACGCAATTTATCTGGCTTGGCACCAGACAGCAGCTGGCAAAACTTGACCTGTGTGCCCTCTCAACCCAGTTTCCGCTCTTCACTTTCTGCACTTCTGTTCGGGATCTTGGAGTGATATTTGACCAAGAACTCACTTTCACTCAACATGTTAACTCTGTCTCTCGTAGCTGTTTTTACCAGCTGCGCCAACTGCGAGTAATATCTCGCACTCTTACCCCCAGCGCTGCAGTTACTCTAGTTCACGCCTTCGTTGCCAGTCGCCTTGACTATTGTTCCTCTCTATATGTTGGCCTTCCTCAGAGTCGGATAGGGCGCTTGGAGCGAGTTTTGCGCGCGGCTGCGCGACTGATTGGTGGCATTCCTAAGTCGGGTCATGTATCCGACTATATGCGGGATGTCCTGCACTGGCTGCCACTACCACAACGCATCTCATTTAGGGTCTCTGCCTTCGTTTGGCGTAGCCTCGTTGGCACCGCACCTGCTTATCTGCAGGAGCTATGTCGCTCTATCTCTGCCAATATTGGCCGCCGACCCCTTCGCTCTGCAGTACGCGGTGACCTGAGTGTCCCATTTGCACGCACTTCTACAATGCAACATCGGGCCTTCTCGGTTGTGGGACCGAGTATCTGGAATGGGCTTCCTCTTGAGCTGCGTCTCTTACCTAGGAACTCTTCACCTGCATTTTATACCTTTCTGAAAACTATTCTTTTCAGCCGTGGTTGGGCCGGGAGCGCCTCTGAGTAGATATCTTGAAGGGGCGCTATATTAAGTTTCATTGATTGATTGATTGATTGATTGAAGAGAGAGGTTTGATGTTACTTGAAAAAACTATTGCAGCAATTTTAATATAGAAAAAAAATAAACTTTTAATTTTCACCGACGACACTAAGTGCACGAATCCAGAGTTTAACCATTTCTTATGGCAACAAAGGCCGTTGACGTCAACGGAAATCAGTTTCCATAGTTCTCACTGTTCCAATGGCATAATACAGCGATTGATAGATACAATTAGCTCAACGCAGCTCGTGAATTATAGGCTCTTTATGTTACGTCGGCGACAATCGAGTTAAAGGTGTCTAATATCTAAATTTCTGTGTAAATTATTTAATACTTAATTTATTAATTATTGTCAGTATATTTGTGTCATCGTCGATTATGTTGTTCTGTTATCTTTAAAGAATTATTAGCGCGTAAAACTAGATGGGTAAAAAACATCGAATTTTAAGGGAGACGAAAGGAAAATAAATTGCTGTATTAGTAGCCGAATATTTATTGTTTGGCTAAATCTGCGGTTGGTTTTGATGCGACATTGGTTGTACCTCGTGCAATGGTCATCGGAGCTATGGTGCTTCCTAATTAGTGACAATGATCGATGGCTTCAAGGTGCCGGTATCACGAAATAGAGAATCCGTCCAAAGACTATCCGGGGGGGGTATGAATTTATCCCCCGGATGGAATAAACCGCTTTAGAGTATCCGGGGGATAAACCATTCTATCCCCCATCGGTATACGCATCACGATAGCCTCGGCGAAAATCCTGTCAAAATCACCAAAAACGAAGTAAATTGATTTCAGGTCGACTTACAAACTAAAGATACGCTATTTAGAAATGTTATGTGTACAATAAATCCAAACAGTACGACTGAATATACTTAGAAACCGCCAAAAATGCAAACTAAACCGAATACGCCATTTCGCTAAGGGGATACTCATGTATGGGGGATACTCTATTTCGTGACACCGCCAGCGTTCACATTTTCATGCATAATAAAAAGGTTAACACATAAACTACAGCGAAGGAATACATATTTCTATAGAAAAATTATAGAAAATTCTACAAAACGAGAAAATACATTATTAGTCCTTTAGTGAGCAGTTTCCAGCAGTGTGATTTTCCTTACAGGTTTTATTTTAGTTATAGTTATAGTTATAGTTAATGATTTTTTATTTTAGTTATAGTTATAGTTATAGTTAGTATTATTTTTTAGTTATAGTTATAGTTATAGTTAATGGATTTTTATTTTAGTTAATTTTAGTTACTACTTAGTTACAATAATTAAGTCTATAAGCAAAATTGTGCGTATTAATACGCTGTTTCACAATTTACTCAGAGCTATGAAAACCTTTGAAGCATGGGTACATTCAGCTTCATCAATACACGAGTTTCCAAAGTAACTGACAAATTTCACAATAAAAATTTCGCATTTTTCGTTCTCATTTATGTCGTATCGTCCATATTGCACTTCCTATTTTTATTTTTTGTATTAACGAAAATAAAGATGAATTTTCGTTAGTGTTATTTTCGTTATAGTTATAGTTATAGTTAATGATATTTTTTAGTTATAGTTATAGTTATCGTTAACGAAATCATTTTATTTTCGTTAACGAACATTTTCGTTATCGTTATCGTTAACGAAAATCACACTGGTTTCCAGCGGTTATCGATATCTTGTGGTTGTCAAGGACGTAAAACCTGTGAAATTCATTGCATATCCATCCTCATTATTTAAGCGGGGCTTGTGCCCCTTTTGGGTCTCCCCTATTCCCTAGCCAGCCCACTGAAAAGTACTATGTGTTATTGGAACTGTTATATGCATTGTTACTCTGGGAAATAAAAGTTTTTTAAAAATTATCTCTATTGTCATCGTCGTCGCAGTTATCTCATCTGTTGTTGCTATTGTTGTTTTAAAGGTATTTTCCAATGATCATCTGCGCGTGAAAACAGATGAGTTGCAATGCTAACCATAATAAAGGAAACAAAAGGAAGATTAAAGACAATAGCAGTATTCTAGCAATCATTGAATATGGCTGGTTTTCATAGGACATCGTTTGGCCGACTTATCTACAAGAGACTCAGAGGTTACTGAGAACTGTAAATTAATATACAGAAATCAACAACCCCCATCCACCCAGTTTATGTCCAAAAAACGTTAAATCCATTACTTCTGACACCCGTGGAAGATCGCTCTCCAACACCCTTCGTGGAACACGGTAACCGAATGGACAAAGCGCTCTCTTTAGACACCTTAAAAAGCATTCATCAAACACTTATTTATAGCATGAAACACTGTCGCCAAATAGATTAGAGCTGTAATATGCCAAAAATAATCTTTGTCGGCAGCAACGGCCTAATATGTTGTCATAAGCTGCCGTTAAACTGTGGATCCAAATAGGTTATTCTAGGGTTCAGTAAAATCGTGGCAAAAGAAGTGTAGAAAAGCGACTTAAAATCAGGTGATAATATAATTATACGTAAGGCTGAATCATTTGAAACGTTCGTTTTCCCTAAAGTGTCATTTGGACACCTCAAAACCCTTCACCTATCAGAAATATAATGGTCGCCATCAGGGTGCGGGTTCAGATCAATATTGCTGACAGTTGCTACAAGAGGCGAGTTTCTTTAGACAAGTAATCAAACGGCTGACATAAAAATTTAAAATTCATGCTAAATGAATCATGTATATTACATATAATTTCTGTCGGCGTCAACGATTTTTATGCCATAAGATGTCGTTAAACAATGTAACCATACCCTGTCCGTGGGAGTGCAAGTGCCAAGCCTGGAGAAAGAAGGAGGGCGACGCTAATCATATTTCTTATGACGCAGTGTCGTTAAGCAGCAACTAACCATCACCAATATCCAATAAGTATGAGCTGTATTATGTCATGCGAACGGTGAGAATTGTTCAAAATTATTACACACCTCTTTTAAGTATAATATTTGCACTATATGTGAAAGCAGGCACACGGTTCAGTATTGTTACATGTTACATGTTACATGTACCTACACTTTTACAAAAACTAAAAAAATTAGGAATAGTGGGAAACGTAGCAAATTGGGTCAAAAGTTTTTTATTTAACAGAACATTTCAAGTAAAGGTTGGAACTGAATTATCCGATAAACTAGTACAACAAAATGGGACTCCGCAAGGTTCAGTAATTTCTCCCCTATTGTTCCTAATAATGATTAATGATATTCCATCAGGCCCAGAAGGTGTTAATATGTCACTCTTTGCAGATGATAGTGCAGTTTACATAGGACATAGAAAAACTAAAACTTTAATTAAAAAAATCCAACAATCAATTGATGAAATAAATAACTGGTGTAATAAAAATGGGTTTAAAATATCAATAGCTAAAACTGTAGGAGTTCTATTTACTAATAAAAATCAATTACCAATAATAAACATTAAAATTGATCAAGAATTGATAAAAATGGAAAATAAAGCTAAATTTCTAGGAATGATATTTGATAAGAAATTAAGTTGGAAGCCCCACATAGAATATATAATAGAAAAATGCAAAAAAAGATTGAATCTCATGAGAGCGGTTTCAGGTTATTACTGGGGAGCTTCTAAAAAATCTTTATTAGCAATATATAAAGCATTAATACGTTCAATATTAGATTATGGAGATGTGGCCTATTCTTCGGCTAGTCAATCGCTGTTAAATAAATTATGTACAATTCAAACTGAAGCCCTAAGATTATGTTGTGGAGCCCCAAAGAACACAGCAGCTTTAACACTACAAAACGAATGTGGGGAATTCCCCCTCCATATGAGAAGACTGTATAATTCCAATAAAATGGGAATTAAAATATTAGGAAATAAAGATCATCCATGTCAAATGAATTTCCAACCACATTGGACAGATGTCAGTAAAACACCACAAAACAAGAATCATTCTATACACTACAGAACAAATGAATTCATATCATCTCTTGATACATCTTTTATTGGACCCTGTTTTCCCCAAATTCCCCCTTGGACTAATAACAAAATAGATATAGATATCAGTCTCAAAAAGCAGATTAGCAAAAAAAGAGATAACCCTGAACTTCTGAAATTAGTTGCACTTCAAATGATATCAGGATATAAACTAGAAACACTTATTTACACGGATGGGTCAAAGGCAGACGAAGTTGTTACTGCAGCTTTTACAATTCCAAGTATAGATTTAGATAGAAAGTTTAGATTATGTAATGGATCCAGCATCTATGCAGCAGAGTTAACTGCAATAAAAGAAGCAGTAACATGGATACTAAACACTGAGAATAATAAGAACTGCCAATATGTAATATTATCCGACTCACTAAGTGTACTTACTTCTATTAAGAAAAATAAATCTGATTCACGACCCAATTTATTTAACGAACTGATGATGCAATTGAATAGATTGGAACCTAATCAAATAAAAATGGCATGGATTCCAAGCCATGTAGACATAAGTGGTAATGAAAGAGCAGATAAATTAGCAAAGGAAGCACTCAATTTAGATAATATTAATTCCACAAAATACTTAGAATCACAAGAGATGAATACTTTTATTAAAGACTATATAATAAATAAATGGCAAATAGAGTATAACGTTGAAAAGCAAGGGAACTTCTATAAAACCATATGCCCACTTGTTTCTACTAATATAAAATTTTCTGATCCATATAGGCATAAAGAAGTACAAATTAGTAGATTGAGACTTGGTGTTGCCATTACTAATAAAAAACTATTTCAAATGAAAAAGCACCCTAATGGGTTATGTGATACATGTGAGGTTACGGAAAGTATAGAACATATTCTATTGGAGTGTAAAAAGGAAAATATTTCAAATATTCTAAAAGATAAATGTAATAGTTATAAATCAGAATTTAATTTAAAATCTCTGCTTGATGTGGGATGTTTGCAGAGTGCAGTATATAATCTTGTTAAAATCATTAATAAAGGAAAAATACTATAATTATTGTCATAAATATTAGTATCAGATCAAATCTATTACAAACATATAGTTGAACACATTCCTTATGATTAACTAATGTTTTGCATATATAATGAGCACAGGTGTTCTTTAGGTTGATATATATATAATGTGTATCGATTGTTAAGCGGTTTTAGTCTTAGGCCTTAGTTGCGCTGTCGGCTCGTGGGCGCTTGGCCTAAAGTAGCCTAAACATTGGCTGACGGTAGATTCTTTTTACACGTGCAGTTAGCGCGCCAAACTTAGAAACTGCTGATGACAGTGAATTTGAACAATACAGTGTAGTACAGTTGTTTTAAGGCAAGAGTTGAGTTTGTTGTTATTAAACTGTGTTTGAAGAAAGGAGAAACATTCAAAGAACTGTGTCAATTTAATTCTTAAACAGTTAGAAGTCGTTGAGCAATTTATATGTAGAGATAAGGAAAGTTCTTGAGGTAGGTCACAACTAAGAAGAAGAAAAAGAGTTGGTGACATATTTGGTGGCAGCAGCGGTGGAATTCGAAACAACGTCTGGGATTCGAAACAACGTCTGGAATTCGAACTGTGTCAATTTAGAACAACGAAGGTCACAACTAAGAAAGAACAACGTCTGGGATTCGAAACAACGTCTGGGATTCGAAACAACGTCTGGGATTCGAAACAACGTCTGGGATTCGAAACAACGTCTGGGATTCGAAACAACGTCTGGGATTCGAAACAACGTCGACTGGTGAATACGCATTCAAATCATTGGTAAATCTACGACAACGAAAGCCTCAACGACAAAGGTATAAAAGTTGGTTGTTATCAAACAAAGAACAATCCCCAATACTTCAAACACAAAAGAAAACTCGTGTTTTCCAGAAAGGACAGCACTGAAGTAAAGAAGTAAGATGGAGAAACTAAGTGTCAAGAAACAATCAGAACTGAAGAAGATGTCTTCTGAAAGATTAAAACAGCGCTTGTTAAAGGCTGGTTTTGAAGAAGAGAAACTGGAAGATATGTCACGTGAAGACATGCTAGAAGCGCTAGCTGAAGTCTGGCTTAAAGAAGAAGCAGAAGAAGAAGGTGCTGTCGGTGGTGCTGTGGAAAAGGTTACTGAGAAACCGCCTGGACTTATGTCTATGGAGATGATGATGCAGTGGATGATGATGAAAGAAGAAAGAGAGGAGAAACGGAGACAAGAAGAGAAAGAGAAAGAGGAGAAACGAAGACAAGACGAGAAAGAAAGAGAGGAGAAACGAAGACAAGACGAGAAAGAAAGAGAGGAGAAACGGAGACAAGAAGAGAAAGAAATGCGACAGGAAGAATTACGTCTTCAGAGAGAGAAAGAAGAGAAGGCAGAACGTCTTCAGAGAGAGAAAGAAGAGAAAGCAGAGAATACAAGACAGGAAGAATTACGTCTTCAGAGAGAGAAAGAAGAGAAAGCAGAGAATGCAAGACAGGAAGAATTACGTCTTCAGAGAGAGAAAGAAGAGAAAGCAGAGCAAGTTCGTGTGGCAGAACTTGAGTTGCAAAAGCAGCAATTTGAGATTCAATTAGAGCAATTGAGAAGAGATCGAGAAGATGCTGAAAGGAGAAGATTAGAGCAGATGATTGAATTTGAAAGGGCGCGGAAAAGTGACGAAGAGATACGTCAGCAACAGATTGAAGAGAAGAGACTACGTGAAGAAGAAAAGGAAAAAGTGCGAATTTCAGAGTTGGAGCGAGCAGAAGAGGTTAGACAAGAAGAACTGAAATTACAGAAAGAAAGCATGGAGAAGGCGGAAGAGGAAAGACAAGAACGTTTAAAGTTGGAAAAAACAAAAATAGCATTAAAAGAAGCACAACTCAAAGAGGAGAAGCAAAATAGAGAAGCACAAGAACAAAGAAGGCAAGAAGAACGAGAAGAAGAGAAAAGGAAACAAGAAGAAAGTGAAACGATGGTGTCTAAAATAAAGAAAATTGGTGATGCCATGAAACATGTGTTACCCAAAATGCCAAACGATATGATGGAGGTGCCATTATATTTCGAAACGGTTGAGAATGCGTTTCGTAGTTTCAACGTGCAAGAACAATTCTGGGTGAAGTTACTATTGCCATTGATGACTCCGAAAGCTAGAACTGTTCTAAACAGATTGTCATTCGCTGATTTAGATGATTATGAGATCGTGAAACAGCACTTGTTAAAAGAATTCAAGTTGACACCGAGAGAGTACAGATCGAAGTTTATTGATGCGAAGAAGACAGCTGAAGAAACGTATACAATGTTTACAGCTAGGCTGAAGAACTTGCTGAACTATTATGTGAAAAGTCGCAAAGTGGATAAGAATTTTGAGAAGCTGTTTGATTTATTAGTGGCGGATAAGTTGAAAGAATCACTACCACCAGGTCCACTACAGTTTGTATTGTCGAAGGAAGGAACTGATTGTTACGAAGCTAGTGTTGTGGCAGACCTAGCGGACATTCATGTGAATAATAGAATTGGTTTGGCAATTCCGAATAAGACAAGTTTTGGTTTTGTACCCAATGTAAAAAGAAATCAACAGTTCACTCCAAATTTTGGTTTTCATTGGAAGAGCAATCAAGAAACAGGAAATCAGTTCAGAGGTGCAGAAGTGAAACCAAATTCTCCGGTTGTTCACGAGAATAGAGAGTCGATGATGACCAGACAACGTCAGGTATATAACAAATCACCACCAAGGTTTGTCGCGAGAGAAGGCAATGCATCGTTTACTCCATATAAGAGAAAAGAAAGCATCGAACAACGAGGTGCAGTGGTGAAACGTTGTCATAACTGCGGATCAGACAGGCATTTGATGAAATTCTGTCCAGTTCCTGTTACAACCTCAAATTATGGTGGAAAACAAGAACATTCGAGGGTGAATCGAATTCAAGTGGTTGATAATTCTGAAAGTCAAGCCACAGAACATCAGAACAATGAAACTGAAGTAAAGTCAGTGATGAAATGTCACCTTTCACCTGATATTCAGAAAGAAATTCTATTGCACAATGGAATGCAGAAAGAAATGGTTGGAAGAGATGAAAGTACAGCATTGAAGAAAGTGTTATTACAGTACGTCGAGGTAGAAATTCGTGGAACAGCAGGAAAAGAACCAGTGAAAGTAAAAGCACTGATTGATTCTGGAGCAGAGGTTCCGGTGATTAGTGAAGAATTACTGGAAGGCATGAAGGTGGAGCAGATTGGAAAAGTGAACTTACAATGCGTGGCAGGAGATGCCATTCCTGCAAAGTTGGTGAAAGTTGATGTAAGGCTGTGTTGTAACGATGTGGAAGAAGAGGTAATTCCGCATAAAGTCAAATGTTCACTTACACCTTATGTGACATTGATGTGTGCTAGTATTGCAAAAATGGGAAGCACAGAAAGATTCTTGTTGCATCCAGAAATCATTGCAGAACTTAAAGCCGTGCCACAAGTGAAAATGATACAAGGAGATGTGCAAGCGAATGTAACGACGAGATTGCAGAGTCAGCGAAAGAAAGTGATAGAAGTCGAAGAGGAAAGTGAAACTGAAAGTTCAAGTGAAGAGGAAAACGAAAGCGATGATCAACAAAGTTTAATGCAAGACGGTATAACAGCAGAGATGAATGAACAAGAGATGGCTGCATGCAAGAATGGTAATGTAAATGAAACGAAAGAGGATAATGAATGTGATGTTGAGATAGGAGATTTGTTTGAAGAAGACGAGAAAGATGAAGAACAACAGATGCAGATTGCAGACGCAAAGAAATTCGAAGAACAGCAGAGACAAGATGAATCATTGAAAGCATGGTGGAATTTAGCGCCAGATAAAGAATCTGAATTCTGCGTGGTAAATGGCTTACTGTACAAGAGATATCGAATATTAGAGCAAACGATATATCAATTGGTGTTACCAAAAGAGCGACGAATGAAAGTGATGGAGTTGGCTCACGAATCAGTATTTGGAGGACATCTTGGAGAAGAGAAAACTAGAGAACGAATAAAGTTGTCTTTTACCTGGCCAAAGATGAGAAGAGATATAGTGAAATTTTGCAAATCATGTGAGAAATGTCAGTTAAAGGCAAGAAGTTTGGTGATGGACAGGGTTCCTATCACTCCAATTCCAAGAGAAGATGTAGCCTTTAGAAGAATTACAATGGATTGTGTAGGACCAATCGAGCCAGCATCTGCTGCAGGTCACAAGTACTGTTTATGTATTGTCGATTCTTGCACAAGATGGCCTACAGTGTTTCTGTTGAAATCATTAACTGCGAAAGCTGTGTGTGATGCTTTGATGGAGTTGTTTATGAACGTTGGTGTACCTTCAGTGATCACAAGTGACCAAGGAACAAATTTTACTGCGAGTCTGACAAGAGAATTTCTGAATTTAATGGGGTGTAGTCCAAGATTTGATACGCCAGGTCATCCAGAGGCAGCTGGATTAGTAGAACGATGGAATCAAACATTCAAGAAAATGATCCATCATGTAATTGTTGACAATCCAAGGCAATGGCACAAAGTAATTCCGTTTACAGTGTGGGCATTACGAGAAGTACCGAATGCAACTACTGGAATTGCTCCTTATATGTTGGTGTATGGAAAGATTCCGCGTGGACCATTGGCAATTTTAAAAGAAAGTTGGACAAGAGAAATTAATTTACCACCTCATATTGGAATCCAACCAGAAAAGTACTTGAAAGACATGAAAGCAAATATGGAAAAAGCATTACTGTTTGCAGAATCATATTCACGAGAGAAGCAATTACAGTATACGAATCAATACAACAAAAGAGCGAAACATAAAGAATTTGAACCGGGTGAAAAAGTTATTGTGTTGTATCCGACGTCAACAAATAAACTGATTTCACGATGGCATGGTCCATGTACTGTCATACAACGAAGATCAAAGTACTCTTATTTGATTGACATGGGTGACGATTGTCGAAAGATAATTCACGCAAATAAAATCAGAAAGTACATTACAAGAGCAATGAGTTGTGGATTAATCGTTGAAGAAGATGAAGACTTTGGTTCAGTGGTTGAGTTGTTGACGAAGAATGACTTGCAAGATGAAAAGAATTCACTGAATCTTGATCCTGAACAGATTAGTCATTTAACATTATCTCAACAAAAACAATTGCTGGAAGTACTGAACAGATATTCTGATCGATTTTCTGAAAAGCCTGGATTATGTACATTGGTTGAACATGAAATTGAACTGAAACCGGAATTTCGTGAAAAAGAATTTATGGCTTACCGAATTCCACTCATCTATCGAGCAGAAGTTGAACGACAAATTAAAGAAATGCTTCAAGCCAACATTATAAAACCATCTTCGAGCAGAATGGCAAGTCCGTTGGTAATTGTTAAAAAGAAAGACGGTTCTCTGAGACTTGCCTGCGACTACAGATACATTAACTCGTTCACTGTGGATTGTAAATATCCGATGCCGATTGTAAAAGACGTGTTGCACAAAGTTGGAAAATCAAATGTGATCTCGATTTTTGATTGTCGAAGTGCTTACTGGACTTGTCCTGTTAAGCAAACTGATCAATGGAAAACTGCTTTTGTTACTCACAATGGACTGTACGAGTTTACTCGTGTTCCTTTCGGAATGATCAACTCAGGAAGAACATTTGTTAAAGCAATTAACATGGTTTTACAGCCTATAAATGAATTTGCTGAGCCCTATGTAGATGACATTGCTGTGCATTCAGATGATTGGAAGATTCATTTACAGCATTTAGATGCATATTTAATGCAAATGAGACTGCATAACATTACTCTGAACTTAAAGAAATGTATCTTTGGTAAGAGTGAGGTAAAGTTCATCGGTCATGTGGTTGGTTCTGGAACGATTCAAATGAATCCAGATAGAATTGAAAGTTTAATTAATTTGAAAACCCCAGAAACGAAGAAACAAGTTAAGCAATTGCTGGGATTTTTTGGTTACTATCGACAGTTTATCAAAGATTTCGCACAGATTGCGAAGCCTCTATCTGATTTGACAAGCAAACATGTTCCAGATAAGATTGATTGGACTGATAGACATCAACAGGCATTTAATTTACTTAAAGATGCTGTACGCTCTAAAGTTGTTTTATATGTTTTTGATGTTGGAAAACCTTTTAATTTGTACTGTGATAGCAGTGATTTTGCAGTAGGAGCTGTTTTAACACAGATGGATGATAAGGGAATAGAACGCCCTGTATCATTTATAAGTCAGAAATTGACTGACACTCAGAAGAGATGGGCAACTGTGGAGAAAGAAGCCTATGCTATTGTTTGGGCTCTAAATAAGTTAAAAGAGATAATAATTGGATCTAAAGTTCACATCTTTACCGATCACAATCCTTTAACTTATCTGACTGAATCTATGTCTAAGTCTGCTAAACTGGTGCGTTGGGCTTTAGCACTGCAAACTTTTGATGTAGAAGTTAATTATAAGAAAGGACGATTAAATGTTGTAGCAGATTGTTTATCTAGATTATAAGATTGTTTATTTTACTGTATTATATAGTATTAAGTTTATTGCATAATTTAGTACCTGATGATTTCGCAAATTTTTAAGTTTAATTTGCTCAATCCAAAGAAAGGGAAGGAGGTAATGTGAACTAATGTTTTGCATATATAATGAGCACAGGTGTTCTTTAGGTTGATATATATATAATGTGTATCGATTGTTAAGCGGTTTTAGTCTTAGGCCTTAGTTGCGCTGTCGGCTCGTGGGCGCTTGGCCTAAAGTAGCCTAAACATTGGCTGACGGTAGATTCTTTTACACGTGCAGTTAGCGCGCCAAACTTAGAAACTGCTGATGACAGTGAATTTGAACAATACAGTGTAGTACAGTTGTTTTAAGGCAAGAGTTGAGTTTGTTGTTATTAAACTGTGTTTGAAGAAAGGAGAAACATTCAAAGAACTGTGTCAATTTAATTCTTAAACAGTTAGAAGTCGTTGAGCAATTTATATGTAGAGATAAGGAAAGTTCTTGAGGTAGGTCACAACTAAGAAGAAGAAGAAGAAGAACACATTCCTTATGATTAAAATACCAATAAACACAAAATATGTGTGATTAATGGTCATTTCATTATTTCATTGCATTTTCTAATGATATTACATTGTTTCATAGGAAAATGTTTAATGAAATGTTTAATTAAGTATTCTGTCATGTAAATAATTGTTAACATGCATTCTTGTAAATAGATGTATGTTAAAATAAAATGTGTATATAATACATGTATATATATTACACATCTGTGCTGAATTTCTGTTTGCAAATAGCATTACATGTTATTTTAGAAAACTTAAAGAAGTACTGTTAATAACTTTGTAAACATATTTGAAAAGAGCTAAAATAGCCAAAAAAAGAGCTGATATAGCCAAAAAAAGAGCTGATATAGCCAAAAAAGAGCTGAAATAGCCACCAAAAAAAGAAACAAAAGGAGAAAAAGGAAAAAAAGGAAAAAAAAGATGTTAAAAAAGAATTACAATAAAAAGAGCCAATGGGCCAAACATAACGGAGATACAATACTTTAATATGTATCAAATCAAATAATATGTATCTATCAAATATTGTTAATATTGTTAATAAGATTGAGGAGAAAACAGTTATTAACATTATACGGAAATGAACTTAATCCGTCAGAAACTTTAAATACGTCTACATCTTATCAGAAACGGAATCAAAGCCAAGAAAAGAAAAAGAAAACTGTTGATAGAAATTATATGAAAATGAACTTAAATCGTCAGAAACTTTAAATACGTCAGCATCTTATCAGAAACGGAATCAAAGACGAGAAAGGAGAAAGAACATTTGTGAGAACATTACAAGAAAATGAACGGAAATACATCAACAACTTTAAAGACGTCAACAGCCTTTGTAGCTATAGGATGTCGTTAAATATTGGATTATGTATGGTTCAGTATTGTAAGTCACTTGCGGAAATTACAGAAAAAACAAGAGGTTTACCAGAAGTAGAGGTCAAATTGTGGCTGTAGAGAATTTATGAAGAAGAGAAAGGAGGAATGAGATAGGTAGAGGAAAGAGAGGAAGGGGGAAGAGGATGAATAGTGGAAGCCGACAAAGATTAGAGGAGGTAAACCAGATAATGATTAAAAACGGACGTCAATGATTACAGGAAGTCGTGAATGAATTGAGAAAGAGGAGGATTAGAAAAAGGAGTAGGGGAAGGGCTTAGAAGAGGTGATCAGAGTGAGGATGAAGGCGAGGAATAGAAAGAGCAGATAGAGAATGATTTGAGGAAGGAGACAAAGGAGAAAGAGAGGATTATGAGAAGTAATCGGATGAATAACTTAGAAGAACAAGTCGGGGATTGCAATTGTTGAGAAGGAAAAGGATTGAGGGAGAAAGATAAAGAGGAATCGTTTAGGAAATGGACAGAGTGAGGGGGGTTATGACACCGATAGTAGAATATTTTTACGTGGCCACTATACCTTATGGCTGCCATAAGAATGCCGTACAGTTGACATCAAATGGGAAAGTGGTTTTAGAAACCCTTCTAGAAGATTAACAGTTTAACGAAAATATGTCAGAAGCAGTTTCCGCCTAGCGAGTTTTCCGTCATGACAACGATGTTCAGCGTTGCCCTCCTTTTTACCCAGAATAAGAATAATTATAATAATGGGCGATTTGGGTCGTCGTATGTCGTTCATTGGGGGCGACAGACGCGAGACTGCCCTTCTTTCCCAGCTTCTGTCTATTTGCATCAAACGCTATAACTTGGTTTGCATTCAAAGGCGCCTTCCAGTAGCTGTGTTAAATAATAGTTCCCACTGTTTAACGACAACTGCAGTTTATCTTAAACGATGCGACATGTCTGATTGAAGGCATTCCTAGGTTTAGGCACACATACCGCTTCATGTGGGAGGAAAGCCTTTTGTTACCGAATACCGATGCACAAAAGCATTGAATATAAGATCTCAATGCTTATGCGGAATTGATGGCTCTGCTCTATCTTATCTTAGGCAGTTGTGTGTTTTATTCTAATACATTCCTGGCCGTAGATTTCTTCGCTCTGCTAGCCAGGATGACCTGGTTGCCCCCAACCGGATCAGCCACAGTAGAGCACAGATGCTTCGCTGAGTTCGTTCCATCTTTCTGGAATAGGTTTCCTAACATCTAACGACATGGACTCCTTCGTCTTCCTTTACCTCTATTCCGTAAGCGCTTGAAAATCAAATTTCATTCGAGTCTGGTTCTGTGTCGTTAGGTCGAGAGCGACTCTAATAATTCTTTCTTGAACAGGCGCTGTATATAACAGTTACAATCTTATGGCTCCCAGGCCTCTGATATTGCCCTCACTTTAATATGACGATTTTAGTCCGTAAGATTTTGAGGATCCTGTTAATTTTTTTTTATTATAGCATCGGCTATAATCTTTATAAAGGTGTCTAAGAGATCCGTTTTCATTTAAAGTCAACAAAGCTTTAAACGGTTAGTCACAAACAAACAGTAGCCGTTATATCATCTGGATAAATAGTATTTTGGAGAGGTTAATATGGATTACAAGAGCAGAGGTAATGAGAAATTTTTATGGCGCCACTTGTCGCCACTCGTGGGAATATCAATCAAGGACGATCACAACGCCACCTTAATTAATGTTGAATTTAATTAAGAGAAAAAATACAGAAGTAAGCAAAACAATCCAGAGAAAACTAAGAATCGACGGTGGCGGGCACACGCACCCACTTCTAACCCAACCAACAGATGATATGACGTGACCCAAGATGATTTGCTCATTTACGCTAAGGACGTGGTCGCCTATGAATAATTCGTTGCAAAATTGGCGCCATATCAAGTTCTTATTACAATTGCAATAATTGTAGTGATGAATCTTTTTCCGTGGATTAAACTCTAATTCCTAAGATGCACATAAGAGGGACTGTATGCCACTACTACTCGTGGTAGACAGTACTGAGTCAAGTGGACATTGCTTTCCATGGACACCTTTATTATTATTCAAACCGAAGCCATTTTAACATCATTAAGCAAATAACGTCAATTTATATAGAATCCAAGACGGAAAAAGAGAAAGAAAACTGATGAAAACACTACACGAAAATGAACTGAAATGCATCAAAAAACTGTAAAGAAGTCAACGGCCTTTGTTGCTAAAAGATGTCGTTAAACATTGGATAAATTAAAATTAACGTCAATTTACAAAACTTTTGGGAAGGACTAAAATGTAGAAAAGTGCCTTTAGGCCAAAGGGCGAAAGCAAATGGTCAAAAAGAAATTATATAATGGCCAAATCAATAATAATAATATTTAATATTATGTATATATATACATATATTAAATATTAATCTTTTAATTATAATCAATCGACAGCAACCATTATCATTTTTCGCTGTGGCGGAGTTATGTAGTAGTAGTAGTTTCAGTTTAACTACACTGCGGGATAACAAAGGTCATTAGCGCCGCCATCCTCCTTCATCCATAATAAGAATGTTATACTCTGTATAAATGTATGTACACCAAAGTGCGGATATGCAATTGGTTCAATAAAGAATAATTATACTTACTTAGATCTGTTAAATCGTAATCAAGCATTTATATAGCGCCACTCAAAAACAGAGACGCTCTAATATCTTGCGTCTAGCATCATCTATCCATCTGAACAGGCATTAAATAAATTTATTCATTGGGCTTAGTTGAAAACCGTCGAAACTGCTTAGGCTTGTCTGTGGTACACGTTGAATGTAAACACAGCAAAGTTTCATTGGCGATCAAAGCTTATTCCAAACTGTTGGTATCGACTTTGGCGACTTAGGTTTCTAATAAAATTGACATTGCTTGCATTTAACCGCCAAACAGCCAGAATTCAGACGGGTACCGTGTCCCATCTATATATAGTATCGGCTGACACTGTTTTAAAGGTGTGTAAAGATATTGCAAGTAATGGTTGCAAACAACTGGATATATGGATCCAAGAGTTTAACGACATCTTATGGGAACTAAGGCTGTTGAGGTCGCAAAATTTAGTATTAGTTGCGGTTGTTTGCTTAGCGATTTGGGTTTCTTATAAAATTGACAGTGTTTGCATTTATTCCAACGAAAAATCTCTCTCTCTCTCTCTCTCTCTCTCTCTCTCTCTCTCTCTCTCTCTCTCTCTCTCTCGTTCATTCGTTCGTATATTTAATTTCTTAAACAATGAACACTAATGCCATTTTAAGGTTATGTTTGGACAGTCTTAAATGGTGTCTTTTGGACGCTATGAATTCATTTTCACTGCACTGTATATGCTTTAAATTGTCGTCAACGGCCTTTGATGTCATCTGACGACGTTAAACCTTGGAGTAAATAAATAAATAAATAAACAAATAGAGTGGAATTTATTAGGGCTCTCATGCGTATATTAATGAAACACGTAATAATAACCACAACCATCAATTTATTGCTCAAAACATTGACAAAGTAACATTTCGTTGTACAAGGAACAAAGATCTGTTGGTCGCAAAAGGGAACCCAGAAGGGACCAGAGTCCCGCAGGTTAGGGCCACCTATATACATAGTCTGTTGCTAGCGTGGTCGTCTTGCTTTATCCAAGCTTGGGGCTGGCACCACTCCAAAATATCGGTGGTGGAGTTTTAAATGGCAGAAAGACCAAGGCCTTCGTGTAGGCTAGTGGAGTGATCTTGTTAACTAAGTCCGGCTTCAGCGCCTGCCTCTGCATCAAAATATCGATATTTAAAATTAAAATTAAAAGGCTGATTAATAATTCTGACCCTATTTCGATCCAATCGAATTACCTATATACCGCCGTAATTATAATTCCTGAGACATATGATATTATTATTACTGATTTAGTAAGCGCCACTATCTTTGTGACCAAACGCAAAATCGATAGCGCTGAGCAACTGTGAGTGAAGGGGTTGGTCAATGTCCTTACAAAATAACAGAAAGGCTCGAATCTGTATTTTCTCTGTTACAATTCGAGCACTCAATCAAACGGATATCGTGTCCCGTGCTTGTCATTATATCGGTTAACATCCTTTCAACGGTGTTTTCGAACTGCCGCTATATTTAAGCATCCACAGGCAAGAACTAACTGAACAAGTTGTAGTAGTTTCAGTTTAACGACACTATGTGATAACAAAGGACCATTAGCGTCGCCCTCCTCTTTTATCTATGCTTGGGACTGGCACTGACAGCGCTCGTGTTAAAAAATATGGCATCGGTTAACAATGTTTGAAAGGTGTCTTTTCCAAGTGTTTTATCCCTTGGCCTGTTAGGTAGTAGTAGTTTCAGTTTAACGACACTGTGTGATTACAAAGATCATTAGCGTCGCCCTCCTCCTTTATCTAGGCTTGGGATTGGCACTGACAGAGCACGATCAATGGCGTATTGGATCCACAGTTTAACGGCAGCTTATGAAAACATAGGCCGTTGCCGCCGACAAAGATTATCTTTCGCATATTACAGCTCTATGCTTGCCATGCTTATAATTATCATCAGTCAACATAGTTTCAAAAGTGTTTTGCAACGGCTAAGGACGTCTGGATTGAATTGGCTATCGCGTTGCAATTATATATACCATTGCATAATCACGTTTTAAAGGTGTCTCTGCCATGTGTAGCCTATACAGCAGCTATTTATTTATTTCTCCACAGTTTAACGTCGTCTTATGACACCAAAGGCCGTTGACGACAATACAGAAAATATAAAATACAATCAGAACCAGAAACTTATAGCATCCGAACGATACCATTAAAGGTGTCAAACGGAGCTTTGTAACAATTTCACTAATATTCAATATTTTTGCAACACATAAAGTAGCTCATCTCATACTGTCTGTTATTATTATGTCCTGACAAATTTCATTAACTAACAAAGCATACATGTATTATAATTGATTCAGGTATTCCTCTAAACTGTTCATGTACATTAACCAAACCATAATATATGCAATATTGAAAAACTAAAATTGAGTGATAGTAATATTGTAATATGCGTATCCAGCAGCTGCCATGGGCCACGTGTATATATGATAGGTTTGCGCTGTTTTCAAGGTGTCTAAAGAAGACGCACGATCAGTGTAAGCGTGTATGGTTGGACTGAGACTTGAACGACAGCGTTTGGCAGCTAACAGGTCGCTGACGTCGATAGAAATTACTTTGAACAATTCTCATCGCCCTTTGTCTCGTGTCTCGTCTCTAATTATAGCATCGGCTGACACAGTCTGAACCGTTCCTAAATATAATCCATTCGGCTGCCATGTTCCGTCTGGTGCTTTTATGAAATTCTCAAATACGCATAAACAGCTAACCCTCATAGTAGGCCCTACCCTACATGTTTTCCTATGCACAACAAGGCCCATTAAACGTGCAATACAGTTCCTGCGCAGTAGACACTAGTACATTGTGAGAACACTAATGTTGCGCAATAGCACATTGAGATAGCATCAAGTTTACCTGGTTAAACACTTGAACAAGAATGTTTGAGCGCTAAACCCCGCCACTGCTTCTAGTCTGACAGAGACAGACCCAAGCCTGAAGAAGGCAGGAGGGCGACGCTAATCATCCTTGTTTTGACACAGTGTCGTTAAACAGCAGACAGTTGTAGTGCTGGTTGTTTCACATGTTGTGCCAAAAGTACGGTGAGAAATAATTATATAGTGTATTTGCACTTTAAAGGAAGCCACTTGGGCTATCCCAGGGATGGCCAACCCGCGGCCCGCGGGCCAAATGTGGCCCGCGGGCTGCTGATTGGCGGCCCGCACGGCCCCTTTCTAAATAATTTTTTTTCTCATTTTGCACCTACTTACTTGTCCGACTACTACAATACTGCATAATGATGTCTAAAACATTAAAAGATTTAGTGACCTTAAGTTCTAGTGACCTAATGTAGTCGTACCTGTTTTTCTACATCTTGTAAAATATGAAACAAACATTTGTATTTCTTTCGAGGCTGTGAGGACAAACATTTTGCGGCCCGCCGGGTGCTTGCCAACAATCATAGTGGCCCGTACGCCAAAAAAGGTTGGCCACCCCTGGGCTATCCTGTATTGTTTATTAAAAATGAATTATGCCATAGGAACCCTGAGATATGGCCAAAATATTTTTGTCAACGCCAACAGCCTTTGATGTCGTAGGACGTCGTTATTCTCGTGATACAGTACATATGCCTAGATACTGTTAAAAAAGGAGCAACGGTCGCAACGGTCAAAAGATTTAGTTTAATTCCTAAGGTTGTATTGCTTTCTAAGGACACCTTTTAATAGACTTCAACCGATGCCATATACTTATGCAATGTGTTTAGTCACCAGCTGGCAAAGGAACAAATGCATTATGCCACGTGAACGGCGACGTCTGTTCAATAAGAAACAGCGAATTTTCTTCTAAGATCTAAGATTATTGGAGGCCGTTTCTGAATTGACTTTAAGCGAATTAGGTTTCTAATTAAATTGACACTATTTGCAATTATTCGAACGAAATTCTCGTAGCATCCCTTCCTCCTCCTCCTCATCTTCCTCCTCCTCCTCCTCCTCCTCCTCCCCTTCTCCTCCTCGTCCTCCTCTTCTTCCTCCTCCCTTCTCCTCCTCCTCCTCTTCTTCCTCCTCCTCCCATTCTCCTCCTCCTCCTCTTTCTCCTCCTCTTTCTCCTCCTCCTGTTCCTCCTCCTCCTCCCATTCTCCTCCTCTTCCTCCTCCTCTTCCTCCCCTTCTCCTCCTCGTCCTCCTCTTCTTCCTCCTTCTCCCTTCTCCTCCTCCTCCTCTTCTTCCTCCTCCTCCCTTTCTCCTCCTCCTCCTCTTTCTCCTCCTCTTTCTCCTCTTTCTCCTCCTCCTCTTCCTCCTCCTCCTCCCCTTCTCCTCCTCGTCCTCCTCGTCGTCCTCCTCCTCCTCTTCTCTCTGGTCTCTTGCAATGGGACGAGAATCTGCATCTGACATCACGGGACAACCCCTCGGACACGACGCAGCACTCGTAAATAAATTGGTGCCCAACGCCTCGCATTAAAGTAGCGCTTTAGAAATTTTGACTTTACGAACACGAATACAACATCAAATAGCCGAGCGAGGAAAATAGTAAACAAAAGTGAGCGTTGTCTTTAGACACCTTTAATATATTGCTGCACTAAGCTATATAAATGTGAACCATGGTTGAATCTTGATTGACGGCTTCAATCGATCAATTTTCGTTATAAATTCCGAACACCAGGCTGACAGAACGCAACTTGTTACATTAAGACTTAGTTAGCAAATCAATCCAGG
The DNA here is from genome assembly GCA_020284085.1 of Aporrectodea caliginosa. Lineage (NCBI taxonomy): Eukaryota > Metazoa > Annelida > Clitellata > Crassiclitellata > Lumbricidae > Aporrectodea > Aporrectodea caliginosa. The sequence goes on from JACEVL010000015.1 coordinate 2,351,425, forward strand.
CATGTACAGTGTAACTTCAGATATCGGTTAACATTACCTAATTACAAGTGAACTTAAGCATATATCTAGCACACGCGAATACAATTAAATACAAGGGAAGGCGAGAAAAAGCAAGACTAAAAGGAGATCACAAAAATGAAAACAAAATAAAAAAAACACTTAGTTCTTGTGGAACATTTGAATAATTAAAGAGTTAGAAAAGCTATGATTTCAGTAGTATTTAACGCAATGACTTTTTGGATAAGTAGGCCTATAGGTTAGGCAGCTTGCGAATATTTAAAGATAGACTGTTAGACGCAGCTGGGCCAGTGCATTTAATCGAAAGGAGACGCGAGTTAGTCCGAGCAAATCCTGTCCGATAACCATCTCTGGCTCTGGTGTAGTGAGCATGACGTCAGATACACAAGGGAAATACTCTTTGAATGCAGGCGGTAATAAATTATTGGCAAAGCGGAACATAAATTCACATATATGTGATTTATTAATTTGATAAATTTTTAAAACACGCCTAGAGATATGAATTAGAAGCTATCCCTTTGACACTAGTGATGAGAACTCTGTTATTAGACTCATGTAAAACAGGTTCAACCGATGCCATTAGGAATGGGACACAGTAACCTATTACGGATTGTACAATCGAATACTTACGTATACTATTATACAGAGAATTGAATACGAAGTTCTTACAATTCTTGTGGTTAGAACTGTGTCTTTGGACACCTCTAAAACGTTGTCGACTGATCCAATATAGGCATTGATTGAGACACGGTAATCAAATGGAACACGTAGTACAGCAATTCTAGTGTTTAGACCTCTGTGATTTTAATCCCACCTCTCTTCGTACTCTGGCAGTGCCAGTCTCAAGCCTGGATGTAGGAGGAGGCGACGCTAATGATATTTGCTATCACACTGAAACTGCTGAAAAATAATTGCTGTCGATGTCAACGGCCTTTGTTGCCATAAGATTTCGTTGAACTCTAGATACTCTGGAGTAGCGATTCAGCCTCCTCCTACTCTAAAAACAGCAGTATGATTTCTTGAAATAGGAGGAACCCATAATAGCAAGTTAAACAAGAGTCGATTTTATATCTGTATGGAAGCCTGTTAGACGCCGATCCGATCCGTCCTAGGCCGAAAGCTATAATAGTACTATAGTCTCTAAAGCTATAACTGCATAATCATGCATTGATGTTACTTGTTGTGTCTTGACAGCAAGTTATGAAATAAACGAAAATACAATACGTCCTATTGCTGCTCATTCTACCGTCGACCCCAATGGGTAGAAGGCTTACTCAAGCTTATGGGGCTAGCGGGTATCAAACCCTCGTTCTTCTGTTCTTCGTTAAACTTTGTATTGTTCGACGGCTGAAGTTGAGGCTGCTTTGATGTTGTACAGTTTGGTATTGTTTCTTTTCAAAGAGGTATAATTATTGTTGTGTATAATTACTTTTTAATAATATATTTTCAACTTAAGAAAAGAGAGCGACGTCTTTGTCTTAGGCCATCGCCAGCACATTTGTATAATGGATGGATCCACAGTTTAACGGCAGCTTATGACAACTTAGGCCGTTTCCGCCGACAAAGATTAGTTTTTGGCATGTTACAGCTCTTATATTTGTATAATATCAGGCGTAAGCGCTATAAATAATTTCTGGTGTAAGCGTTTAAAAGGTGTTTAATTACCTATGCAAGTCCTCACTTCATCTATTCTCATTCTCATCCTTTTTTTGCTGTCGTTGTCGTTTTGTTCTACTGATACCTTAAAATAATTATTAGAGTGAGAAATCAGATGGGTAAAAATGCTAACGACAGTTAATTAAGCGAAAGAAACATTAATAGCAGCAGAAGTAGGCAAATATTCAATGTTTAACTCCGTCTGCAGTTGGCTTCGATGCGACACTGGCTGTGCCTTATGCATTAGACACCGACTTTTATGGGGAGAGTCTGTGACGGGACGCCGGCTGCGTTGACTGTTTCTTGCCTAAAAGAAAGGTGAACAGATTAAACTATAGAGAAAGAATACAACATGTAATTTTTAAAAAGTTATGGGAAAATCAAATAATAATAATTATATCAGTGCCTTAGTGATAAGTTTCCAGAGCTTAGCGACATCTCGCGGCTGTCATGGTCGTAAACGACGACGTTATGTTACTCTACGCAATTGACTGAGCGTTTTGAGAATCACCGATTAAAGGTTTAACGACATCTGGTGACATCAAATGACGTTGACGTCGATAGGAAAAAATTCCCTACATTTCACACATTATTACGCTATATACTCGTCAAAAGCTAATAAGTGACCATAGTTTACATAATATTAATTTATATAGATTCATGTGAAAGCGTTTAAAAGGTGACTAAGTCTCGGTTCAATATGTGGTAAATCTAAATGTAGTTAAACAATGGAAACGAAATACTTTCCTTCGACATATCTGAAACGCTTCATAGTCACACTAGGCCCAATAATCGAAATTGACCTTCATTCTTCAGTCTTATGAATGGTGAGAAAAATTCACAATAGGCCTAACTTCTGCCGACGTCAACGCGCTTTGTTGCCATAAGATGTCGCTAAACTCTGGATACATTCACTGAATATGAATATAATGTTTTGTGGAACACGGCATCCGATTTTTTAAGCGATCGCCTTGTAAGCAGAGAGTATGGATTCGAGTCTCCTCTTCTGAGACGGTTAGTGTGTATGGACCGTGAAGTTAACTAAAAAGTTGCAAACTTTTATAACTAAAATTTATGTACATATATTTTGTTTAGTCGGACTATTTATAGGCCTAATTGTCCTTTCGCGCATTCTTGCGGTATTAATCCACAAGTTTTTTCTTTGGCCCATTAAGCGATATACATGTATTTGAGCTCATCAGACGCAGATTCATTCATTCATTCATTCTGAGCATTTATATAGCGCCCCTTCAAGAAACTACTCAGGAGCGCTCCCGGCCCAGCCACGACTAAAGAAAAAGACTTGAGTGACTTGTAGAACCCTGTCAGATGGCTTACAAGTAAAAAACGGAGCTTAAGTGGTAGGTCATTCCAGACGGAAGGTCCAACAACCGAGAAAGCACGGCGCTGCCTGATAGCCAAGCGAGTCCGTGGAACAAGGAACTCACCCCTCGTCGCAGAGCGAAGCACCCGACGCGCTGGAACATCAGACACTGGGCGGCAAAGATCACGCAAGTAAGATGGAGCGCAGCCAAGAACACAACGAGAAACAAGAGCAGCAATGCGATATGAGATACGCTGAGACACAGGCAGCCAATGCAACACATCACGCATGTATGCAGAGACAGGAGAGTACTTAGGAAGCCGTCCAATAAGCCGAGCAGCCGAGCGTAGAACTCGATCTAGTCGCCCCAAAACACCAAGAGGAAGGCCAGCAAGTAGCGAGGAACAGTGGTCAATTCGACTAGTAACAAAAGCATGAACAAGGACCACAACTGCATCATGAGAGAGAGAGCGAGAGACCACTCGAAGCTGACGAAGCTGATAATAACAACTCCGTGCAATTGAGTTCACATGTTGAGACAAAGTAAGCTCAGAGTCAAGAGAAAGTCCCAGATCACGAACTGTAAGGGAAAAGGTTATGTGAGGAAAGAGCAGGGTAAGTTGAGGAAAGTCGATACCCTGCAGTTGTCTACGGCTACCCAGCCAAATGAGCTGTGTTTTAGAGGGATTTAAGAGTAGCCGATTGGAGGCCATCCAAGAAGAGAGGACATCCATAGTCAGACACATCTGACTCACAGTAGCCACCGCATCGGCTGAATGGGTGTGGATGTAGGCTTGCACATCATCGGCAAATAGTTGGTGTAGAAGACCCTGAGACGTCAACAAGGAGCAGACATCAGCAGTATAAAGAAGATAAAGCAGCGGGCCCAGGACAGAACCCTGGGGCACACCCAAAGGGGCAGGGACCCAAAGAGACCTGGACGAACCAAGGACTACACAATTTGAGCGGTCAGTTAAAAAAGATCTAAGCCATTCTAGAGGCTGTAAAGAGGGCCCAATGATGGCAAAGGATCGAGTTTGAGCAATCGTAGTCCTAGCTCGTGGGACAAAGAAGTCAGATGAAAGGTGGGTGGACCCAACGAGTAGGTAGGGGTCATCTGCATTTTTGGTGAGTCGATTTTGAGAATGAACAGCGTGAAGCTCATTTTCTGTTTGCACTTGTTAGACTTCTGTCTTTGCACACCTTTAAAATGTTATCAATCTATGCTATTTAGGCATAGACACGGTTAGTGAATTCAATTAGCAGCTCCTGCATTTCTAAGTCAGATCTCTGTCATTAAAAACGCTTTTAACCGAAGCTATAGGCATTTAATGTAATGTAATGTAATTAGTAATTTATATAGCGCCGCTCACAGCCGAGGCCATTCAGCAGCGCTCCCAGTGCGAGAACCCCGAGAGAAGAAATATGTTTTAAGGGAGAGAGAGAGAGATGAAGACAATGATCCAGAAAGGAAAGTCTCACGCAAAGTGAAGTGAAGGGCATTCCATAAAGAGGGCCCAATGATGGCAAAGGATCGAGTTTGAGCAATCGTAGTCCTAGCTCGTGGGACAAAGAAGTCAGATCGGTCCAGAGATCGTAAAGGCCGATGGGAAGATGCAGAAAGAGGAGGACGAATGACATCCCTGAGGTATTTTGGAGCAAGTCCCAGTTTGGATTTGAGGACCAAAGCAAGGACTTTAAACTGAATGCGGTCAGAGAGAGGAAGCCAATGCAGTTGGTTAACCATGAATGATGATATATGGGAGTATTTAGAAAGGTGAGCAATCAATCGAGCAGCAGTATTGAGAACAGATTGAATAGGGTATAGACGGACCTTGGGAAGACCAATAAGTAGGGAGTTGCAATAATCAATTCTGGAGCAGACAAATGCATGGACAATGGATGCCATGGTAGAGAGAGGAACAGATCTGCGAATAACCCTGAGACGCCGTAGGTGAAAGTAAGAGGATCGTGTAAGGTTGGTTACATGAGCAGAAAAAGTGAGAGCGCTGTCCAAAGTGACACCTAGGTCACGCACACAAGTAGAGAACGTAAAATTGGGAAAGTTTTCAGAGAGAAGCGAAAAGTCAATTTTCAGAAGTTGTTGGGGTGTGCCAAGCCAAATAAGTTGAGTTTTGGAAGAGTTTAGCGAAAGGCGATTGGAAGACATCCACAAATGCAAGTCATGGGAAAGAGCTTCAATACGGCGAGCTAAAGTGAGTTGAGTAGACGCAGGACCATGAACATATGCCTGAACGTCATCAGCAAAAAGGTGACCAGTAGCAGAGTAATTTGTAAACAAAGAGGTAATATCAGCCGTGTACAAAATGAAAAGAAGGGGTCCAAGGACTGATTCCTGAGGAACTCCTAGAAGGACAGGCACCCAGTTAGACCTGGAATTACCAGCTATAACCATTTGGGTGCGACCAGACAGGTAGGATTGAAGCCAGAGAAGAGGGACTCCCTTAAGACCATAGGAGGATTCAAGGCGTTGGAGCAGAATATCGTGATCCACCATGTCGAAGGCTGCTGAGACATCAAAAAGTGCAAGAAGGGTGACCTGAGCCTTATCAATAGCTGAGTAGATGTCAGCTAGCATAGAGAGCAGGGCTGTTTCAGTTGAGTGGAACGCCCTGAAACCAGATTGGTGTGAGGGGAGAAGGCCTGAAGACTCAAGGTAAGGAAGAATCTGAATTGAAACCAGACGTTCAAGGGTTTTTAAAAGAAAAGACAGGTTAGAAATAGGCCGATAGTTTTTGCAGTCGTTTGGGTCCAGATTAGTTTTCTTAAGTGCCGGGAAAACCAAAGCACGTTTTTGGGAAGCAGGAATGCAGCCCTCAGCAAGCGATCTATTGAAGAGATAGAGAAAGAACGGTGCAAGATCATCAACTATGTCAATAATAATAAATGGAGGGAGTGGGTCTAGTTCACATGATCTAAGATTAACACCCGAGAAAACTGTTCTTAGATCAGCGTCCGTAATAGGCTTAAAGCCAACGAACTCGGAAGATGTAGCCTAGATGAGAACACCGGAGGTGTAGCATCAGCTGTAGCGGCACGGAGAGAGTTTGTCTTCGTGTTCAGCATGTCAAGAAACTCATCAGCAGTGAAGGCTGGAGTCTCGAGCGGACGAGACGGCCGACCAAGAAGCCCCGAGATGGAAGACCATAGACGCCGTGGGTTTTAGGCACACTGGCAAATTAACCTTCAGGCTACCAATTTTTTGTGACATCGGCTATCAAGGGGGTGGTTACCACCCACCTTTTCGGATTTCGTGTTTTGTTTCACATATCATATCAATAATAATTTTCTTTATTGAAACAATCTTGGTTGACAGACCGCAACCCTTTACTGTGTACAGCTATGCAATTGAAACAATTCACAAGAAGGCAATTGACAGAAGACATAAATCTTAACTACTAACAGAACAGACAGCCTGCAAACACAAAGCACGTCCGCCTACGGAGCTCGAATTCGGTACCTATCGCTCTCTACGCCAGTGTGTTATCCAATTCGCTATCGCCGCCCCCCCCCACATGTATCAAGTTTACATTGAAATACATCATTTGACTTAGCATTCATTTCTGAACAAAATGGTAACATAATAATAATAATAATAATTTATTATTATTATTATTATTATTGTTATTATTATTATTATTATTATTATTATAAAACAGTTATTGTTCCTCTAAGATCAGAGTTCTAGGGCCCCATTGTACCAAGGCATGCGACAGCGTTGAATCGCTGGACAGTAACAGAGATCTTTTGAAAAAGGAAGAAGGTTTCTTGTGGATCTTCCGTTGTTCTGTCAACCGTATTATTATTATTATTATTATTATTATTATTATTATTATTATTATTATTATTATTATTATTATTATTATTATTATTATTATTATTATTATTATTATTATTTTTTTTTTTTATTATTATTATTATTATTATTATTATTATTATTATTATTATTATTATTATTATTATTATTATTATTATTATTATTATTATTATCATTATGATTATTATTAGTATTAGTAGCAGTAGTAGCAGCAATAGTAGCAGTAGCAGTAGCAGTAGCAGCAGTAGCAGCAGCAGTAGCAGTAGCAGTAGCAGTAGAAGTAGCAGTAGCAGTAGCAGTAGCAGTAGCAGTAGCAGTAGCAGTAGCAGTAGTAGTAGTAGTAATGATTTTTCTTACTGTAGATCTTCTTTTTGCTCTAGAGCAATAAACAAACAGTAGGGATCTTTGAAATAATTCATTTACAGGGAACTCTGGATCTTTGTATTTGGTCTTGGTTCTTGGTCTTGAGAATTCTAGACAACCGATCTAACTGGACGCAGCGCTCGTGAATACGCTTGTGCCCTGCGCTTTGCTTTGCACTCGCGCTTTACAAATTCGACGATTGTATGGATAAGACACGTTAAAACTGTAACATAATGATTGCACTTTCTATTGATTAGTGACATCTTACGGCGCCAACGGTCGTTGATATCGATTGGAAAGTATTTCGTGCAGATCTTACTGTGCCAAAAGGTATGAAAATCCTGTTGTATAGAAACTACCAAACGAAAACAGTTTATGGAAATATATATAGTAAATATTACCATCGTTTTAAAGGTGTCGAAAGACCGATTTTATTCACGATTATAATAACTATTTTTAACGCATGCAATTTCACAGAGAAATGGAATCGGAGGTGAGAAATGCAAATCGGATTAAAGAAATGCGAATGCATAATCCTTTTAAACGCATAGGAATAGGTGCTACACTGAAAAAGGCTAGTGAAAGCTTGTGGTTTGTTTGTTTTATTACGATGTTCTAAAGCAGGTATGATCACGCTGTGATTCGTTTATTGGAAATTGATTTATCAATAGGATGATGTTTAGATGACTTAGTTGACACTAATATTTCATTCGTTTCACACGACTTCACATTTAATTTACATATTTAATTATTAATTATTACTTCGATGCAGTATAACAATGTTTCCTGTTGTATGTCCCATGGTGCGTTTGGAGTGGAGTAATAGCGAATATATAGGTACTTACATACTATATTAATAATTATCTTCATTTATTCTTTGAAACTGACACATCGCAGTATGATAACAATTTGTGGTATGAACGAATAATTACAAGTTATTACAGGAGTCGAATTTAACTGTTTGGCAACCCTGCAAGGCGCCCATCACGTCCTATTGCTCATTTAGCAAACGCCATATGGCGAATGAAAGGCTGAATCGAATTATTGTTAGGGAGGGTAGCGGAAAGCGATCCCGCGTCCGTGCTGATCTTCTGCTCTGCGTGCCAGAGTGTTACCATTACCACAAACCCACTCATTGTCGTGAATTGTGAATTGCACAGACCCTTAGACACCTTTAAAACGCTTTCAACCAATTTTATATATTCGTAAGCCGCATTCAATTGGAAGCTTGTTAACAGCGTCGCATTACTCTATTCTCCAGTCTTAACGATTTCTTATTTCCAATGGAACCGTTGACATCGACATCATCGTACCTCTGAGTATCATTCAAGAAGCTTAAGATTAGTTATTTAGTTGGTGTTTGCTAACGACAATGTGTCATTACAAAGTTTATTTGCGTCGCCCGCTTCTTTCTCCAGCTTTGGGACTGGCGCTGCCAGAGTGCAAGAAGTGGCGAAGTTCAAGCTTAATATTGTGGGTAGTTTCAGTTTAACGACACTGTATGATAACAAAGATCATTAGCGTCGACCTCCTCCGTCATCCAAACTCGAATATTAAACATGAGCTTAATATTTTCTAGCTACTCGATATCGTGGCAAGATGGATCCACAGTTTAACGGCAGCTTATGACAACATAGGCCGTTGCCGCCGACAAAGATTATATTTTGGCATATTACAGCTCATGAATATAGCTTACAATGGAAAAAAACTAGTGAAGTTTGTTGCTTTGTTCTATACCGTTCAACGGTGATTTGTGATAAAAAAGATGATTATCGTCGCCATCCTTCCTCTTCTATCCAGTCTTAGCGAAATCTTATTGCTGCTGACGTCGACCTTCAGCCAACCTCTGAACGTGACATTGAAACTGAAGTGTAAATAAGCTTACGACGTGGTGGTTTTTCTGTTTAACGACTAGCTGTGTGGTAACAGAGACCATTAGCGTCGCCCTCCTCCTTTATTCAGGCTTGGGACTGGCACTGTCAGAAAGCGAACAGCGGCGGAGTTTGCTTACGACGTAGCGCGACTTTAGAATATATATAATTGGTTAGCTTACGACGTAGCGCGACTTTAGAATATATATAATTGGTTCATAACGTTTTAAAGGTGTCTAAGGGTCTGTGCAATTCAAAATAAATCCATGTTATCATTGCCCTATCTCTTCTATTATAATAATTGTTGCTGCTGCTGTTCTGTTATTTATTTATTTATACCAACGTTTAACGTCGTCTTATGACATCAAAGGCCGTTGACGACAATACAGGCAAAATACAATTAAATGATTACAAGAAACTTATAGCGTCCGAATGACACCATCAAATGTGTCAAACAGAGCTTTACAATTTCACCAATATTCAATAGTTTTGTAACATAAGGTAGTTCATCTTATTCTGTCTATGATTTCTATATTCTGACACAAAGATTCCATGCAAATTAAACAATGTTATGTAACTATATACAGCAATTGATCCATATAACTCTTTTAAACTGTTCATGTATCTAACAAACTATACACGTTATACATACTATGCATGCTTATACATACTATACATGCTGTTCTGTTACGTATGCGTATGCCTATTTATACAGCGCCAATTGAAACGTACAATTGCATCTATACTGCCGCCACTGCATCCATTGCCGTTTACACATGATGCCAGTGAGATGCCTAGTTTATCGACATTTGTTGGCATCAAATGACGCTGACGTCGATGAGAAAATTTTTTTTTTAACAATATCTTATGGCACAACAAGTTGAAAGCATATTTCAGTGCCGTGATAACGAATTAATAGCGTACGAAAGACACCATAATTATAAAAATGTTAAAGCAGAACTTTATAATCTCACTTCCTTCTTCCTGTTCTTTTTCTTCCTGTTCTTCGTGTTCTTGTTCTTTTGTTGTTGTTTTTTTTCTGATTGTTCTTCTTCTTGTTCTTCTGGTTTTTGTTGTTCTTTTTGTTCTTGTTCTTTTTCGTATTCTTCGCTTTCTTTATGTCGCCTATGACAAACAAATCAAAACTTTTCTTCTTGTTCTTGTTCTTGTTCTTTTGTTCTTCTTCTTTTTCATCTTGTTCTTCTTCTTGTTCTTCTGGTTTTCTTGTTATTTTTCTTCGTTTTTTCCTCTTGTTCTTCTCTTTGTTCTTGTTCTTTTTAGCATTCTTCGCTTTCTTTATACAAATCAAAACGTCGTGAAATGAAACTTTTTCTCAAAAGACACCATTATTATTTTTCGAAACAAAGCTATAACACAGTTAAGAAAATTGCTAAAGTAATTAAGTATTGACCAAGTCGCTCAATGACGCCTACGGATATCAAAGGCTGTTGATGTAAGATAGAACAGTGCTTTTCGAATACCCTTCTAGAAGATAAACAGTTAAACGAAAAAATTTAAGAAGCAGTGTTGCGTCATGACAAAGATGTCTAGCGTCAACCTCCTTTTTAACCAAGAAGAATATTTCTAATACTCGTTCATTGGGGCGACAGACGCGAGACTGCCCTTCTTTCCCAGCGTCTGGCTATTTGCGTCAGACGCTATATGAGTTGGTTGCATTCAAAAGAACCTTTCAGTAGCTGAGTTCAATAGTAGTTTCCACTGATTGTGCATTGAATAATTATAAGATCTCTATAGTTTTAGGCATAATTGAGGGCTGCGCTACATCTTATCTTACGATGTTGTGTGTCTCGGTCTCATCCATTCCTGGCTGTGTATTTATTCGCTCTGCTACCCATGGCAACCTGGTTGCCCCCAAACGGATCAGCCACAGTAGGCCTACAGTAAAGATGCTTCGCTGTGTTCGGTCCAACTTTCTGGAGTAGGATAACTAGTATTTTACGACATGAATTTCTTGGTCTTTCTGTAGCTCTATTCTGTAAGCGCTTGGAAACCATTTTGTTCGAAAATGGTTTTGCGTCGTTAGATTGAGAGCTCTTCTGATAAGTCTCTCTCGTCATCAGGCGCTATATAAAGACAATTTTATTAGATTTGCAGTATTGTGGCTGCCAAGCCATTGACGTCGGCCTCACTTAAGATTGGTGCGAAAGATTTTGACGGATCTTGTTAGTTTCATGTTATTTCATCAGTGGTAATCGTTATAAAGGTGTCTAAGGGATCCTTGTTCATTTGATGTCAAAAAAGCTTCCCACGGTTAGTAACTAACAAACGATAGCCGTGAGATCATCTGAATAATTAGTATTTGGAGTGGCTAATGTAGATTAAAAGTGCAAAGCTAATTAGAATTTCATAGTGCCACTTGTCGCCACTCCTGGGAATATCAATCAAGGACGATCACAACGCCAGCTTAATTGATATTGAATTTAATTAAAAGATAAAATATAGAAGTAAGTAAAACAATGCAGAGAAAACTAAGAGTCGACGGTGGCGGGCACACGCACCCACTTCCAAGCCAACCAACACGTGATATGACGTGACCCAAGATGATTTGCTCATTTACGCTAAGGACGTGGTGGCCTCTGATGAATTCGTTGCAAAATTGGCGCCATATCAGGTTCTTATTACAATTGCAATTGTAGTGATGAATCTTTTTCCCGTGGATTAAACTTTAATTCTTAAGATGCACATAAAGTATGCCACTACTACTCGTGGTAGACACTGTACTGAGTCAAGTGGATATTGCTTTCCATGGACACCTTTATTATGATTCAAACGGAAGCCATTTTAATATCATTACGCAAATAACGTAAATTAAAAACAAATTGTAAAGGACTGAAATGTAAAAATGGGCCTTTAGGCAAAAGAACGAAAGCAAAAGAAACTTAATGGACAAAGAGAAATTATATAATTGCCAAATCAATAATAATAATATTTAATATTACGTATATATATAGATATATATATATTAAATATTAATCTTTTAATTATAATCGATCGACAGCAACCATTATCATTTATCGCTGTGGCGGAGTTATGGAGTAGTAGTAGTAGTTACAGTTTAACGACACTGTGTGATAACAAGGGTCATTAGCGTCGCCCTACTCCTAAATCCAGGCTCGGTAATAGCGGCATCTTCGTCGTCCATGTATGCCCTGGGGGTCTTGCGATCGCATGGCCTCTGCCCACCATCACTGCATGTTGTTGCCAAGATGACAACCATAGCACAACTCATGTATGCCTCCCCGGCATGGTGGGGCTATGCAGTATGCAACCGCCGAAGACAGAGGAAGAATAGAACAGCAGATAGCCAGGATGAAGCGCAGAGGCCTTATTGGCCCCGACGCTCCCACCGCTGCGGAGCTGGCGGATTCAGCTGATGGCCGATTATTCGCGGCTATTAACGCTAATGAAAGCCATGTTCTGCGTGGACTCTTTCCTCCAAGCCGCCCCCACCTCCGCTATGAGCTAAGACCGAGGCCACACGGTTTCCTCCTCCCAACCAAGGACGATCGCAATTTCATATCACGTGTATTATTTAAAAATATCTACTAAATACATTATCTCCGGTTTATACCATATTAGCTACCTCGTTTGTCGCCCTAACTAACATTGCCACTAGCCTAATTCTTCTTTATTAACTAAATGTTAGAGCAGAGATAATATTTGCTATCTCAACCCATTTAATAATTAACTGTCAGAGCTTAGACAATTTTTCCTAGCTGTTACCTGTAACAAGTTGCGACCTGTCAGCTTGGTGTTGTGAATAAACGAAATTGATTGATTGATTGATTAATAAGTGGCCATTTAAATGTCACACACGTGTCGTGCCAACTGCACATTAAATAATTTATGTCTATGTTGGCGCAATATGAATTCACCACTTGAAGTGCAATTTTTGACGATGAAAACGACAGTTAGCTATATTAAAAATGATTGATGACGAACTCTCTTCTATCCAATCTTTTCACCAGCACCACCAGAATATAGTAGAGACGGAGTTGCATCAGTTGAGTTTAGTACTGCTAGGCATTTTATGTTTAACGACGCTGTGCCATGACAAAGTCGATTAGTCTCTCCCACCTCCTTTATCCAGTGTTTGGACTTACACCACATAAAAGCGGATTTGCAAACCTCGATTCAACACTTTAAAGACACCTTATCATTATCAAAGTTCGTTTACGCCGATAGCAATTCCTGGTTTGTTTTTGTCCATTACCTTACCTTAGTCCTTAGACGTTAGTCCTTCCCGTGCAGGACTGCACACATCGGGCAACACAGTTTTTCTTCCACTAATTGAGATTAAAATATGCGCCGTTGCCCTTATATAGCGATGAATAAATGGTTTTTAAAGGTGTGTAAAGATGAGTAAAGAGTGCTACCTCTATAATAGGCAGTCAGAAAGTTTGTGCATCAGTTCCGAGGTTTATATTAGAAGTTAAATGGTGGGTCAGTGAAGGGGTCTGGGAGGGGCTCGGACATTTTTTCAAAACTAAATGTCAAAAAGGAAGCATCACGGCTGCTCCGCTGCTTTCTTTTATAGAGCGAATATAACGCTTAAAAGAGGTGTTTAATTACTGTGAAAAGTTTTATCCGTTCTTATGGAATTGCACAATTCCAATAGCTAACACACAAAAAATTCACTTTTACCACTTGAGATTTAGTTTTGAAAACCATTTCTGAACCCCTCCCAGACGGTTTCCCCATTTTGCTCAGGCAACTTCAGTACACTGGTCCACCACTTGATGGACAATATTGCCACTGACCCACCATTTAACTTCTAACATAAACCTCGGAACTGATAATCGTTTGCTATTCAGGTTACAATCACCAATGCCCTCGACCAGTTTTGCTTAGGTCGACGTCAAAGACCCTGGTAGCAAAAAGATGCTGTTCAACACAGGAAACAAAGTACTTTCGCTATCATCATCTTATTGCCTGTGACTTGCAAGTATAATTATAAAAGCAGGAATAATTCTAAATATGCGTTTTGCTACGGCCATTAATGGCTCTTCATGCTCCAAGATGTCGTTATGCTCTTCGACTACATAATAACCATAGGCCATGTAATTTCCGTATTTATTTGTCAATGTCGGTTTTTTGCACCAGATGTTAGTTATATTTGGATATTAATACTTAATTTATGATTATTTTTCATGAAAGCCTCGCTCTAGTCAACGTGACGGCGTAAACTATAGTTCTCTCTAGACACCTCTACATAGTGTTCAACTCACGCTATATAAACAGCAATAGCATTAATCTACGCAATTGTTCTTGCTGACCTCTGAACGACATATTAAACCCACAAGATGTATTTAAACGGTTGAATCTGAAACACAACGTAATGGCTCCTGATGCTGCATTTGGGCGGTGCCAGTCCAAAGACTGGTTAAATGGAGAGCGCGATGCCAGTGATCTACTTTAAATTACAGCGACGTTGAACAGAAAATAATAACCTAAATAAAATTATGTAAATCCTCTCTTCTTTTCTCGAATGGTGCCAGTCCAAATACTCGATAAAGAGAAGACGACGCCAATCATCTACTTTATAACACAGCGACGTTAAACAAAAAATGTCTACCTAACTCAATAGATGCAACTCCGTGCTACTTTTCTAGGATGGTGAAAGTCACAATACAAAGTAACCCTTTGGTCATATGGTACGTTATAGGGTCGACTTTAATGATGCGGATAGACACCAGATGTAATTAAACTCTAACTATTAATAATGTATGCATGATTGAAATATATTGTTATGTCTTACTTTCCGTAAAAAGCGTTGCAGCATCATGTAACGGTCTGGGCAACCATCAGATGCATAGACACCTTTTAAAAGCTTTCACTCGACGCTCTATTAAGTCACACGAGTAATGGGCAGAAATTACAGAATACTTTATTAACGCTATAATTCACCTGCACAAGATGTCTTTAAACGGTTCGATGTGAATTGGTATTACACAACGTGTCATTTCTGTTTTAAGTTAGTGCCAGTCCAAAGCCAGGGACGAACAAAAGAGGAGGGCGACGTTAATCACCTTCGTTGTGACACAGCGCTGTTTAACTCTTATCGACACTAGAAAACTGATTTATTGTTTGGGTGGTGCCAGTCCAAAGTCTGAATAAAAGGAGGAGGGCGACTCTAATCATTGCCTTCTAGATACTAACAGGCCGTAATACTGATTGTGTGACGTCATAAACCTCGTTCGTTGGGAGACGCTTTATGAAAAATTAATTACCGTTTTCTGAATAGTTTCATAATAATAACTTTTTATTGCCGGTGTTAGCACGGGGCAAACATTTAGCAGTCTGAATAATGAGGAAGTTTTAGACTATTCTAAATCGCCTTTGCTATGTTGGCACGGACGACGGTCAGACTAGGATTTCCCTGCGTCTCTTTTCAACTGAACTGAACTAGACTAGACTTAATTGATCACCAGAAACTTACAATTTACCCAACCTGACCACATAAGTTGTTTCTCTTAAAGATACGTCCACAGAACAAAATCTTTTAAAACAGTTCTTACCGTTTGTTTGGCATTATACATCATACAAGCTTTGTGAAGAATGGCAACGGAATGGATACAGCGCTCTCTTTAGACACCTTTAAAACGTCGTTAACCAACTGTTTATAACTATGGCACACGGTAGCCCAATTAATTACGAGAACAAGGTCTCTTAAATTGAAGAAAACAGTGTTAGGTCAAAATCGTAATAATATTTGCAGTTGAGCTGTATTATGCCAAACGAATGGTGAGAACTGTTCAAAATTATTTCTGCCACGTCAACGGCCTTTGCTGCGATAATTAATATGTCGTTGGTAAGTAGTTACTGCTTGACAGCGCTGTTTCATTACGAAGAATAATTATTGGCGTCGCCCTCCTCCTTTATTCATACTTCGTACTGGTACCAAATTCGAAATTATTTGCAACAGTTCTCTTCTTACGTTTGAGTACAATACAGACCGGCTGGACTGCTTTTACTTATAGAGCGAATGTAACACTTAAGAGAGGTGTGCAATTATATTGAATAGTTCTCAACGTTCCAATGGCATAATACGCTATATAAATATCTGAAATGAATGAATGAATAATACAGCTCCTCCTAAATCTTAATGGCTGCTCTTGTCTTCTTTAAAACACACAAAAAAGATTTTGCAGCAGATTGATTTAATTAAAAAAAGAGATAAACCAGCGGAAGCGATTAAATATATCGTCTCCGCAAAGAAAATAATTAAACAAAGGGAGCCCGATAGCGCATTGGATAAGAGCTGGCACAGAGACCGAGAGGTACCGAGTTCGAGTCCCCGTTGGGCGGATATGCTTTGTAGGCTGCTATTAGCGCCGTTGTATTGCAGGCTGTCTGTTCTGTTAGTAGTTAAGATTTAAATTGCATAACATGTAAATGTACAGCGCAGTGCGTTTGTCAGGCGCCTCATTAAAGAACAGATATTACTATTATTATTAATAAATAAGTTTCAATCCCACCATTGACTAATATCTGACTTAACAGAGGCGTGTTCTCAGAGCTGAGCAATATTTATAAGGTGATCCTACGAAGATAAAAGTCTAATCTATAATATTACCGAATATTCTGCTCTTACTTATAGAGCGAATATCAGACTTAAAAGAGGTGTGGTATTTGTCGATGTAATATATTATCATTGATTATTTTATTATATAAATAGCTTTAAATTGTTCAAAACCACCTCCTTGAAACCAACAAACGGTGACCTCTGCCTCGCCCAATGAAAGACTGCTATCACTTACATGCGCATGGTCCCGACACCAGCTTCTGCAACTGACTACAAAATCTATAGGCCTACGTGGTATTCTTGTTCAGAATTGTTGAGCGAACAATCGTCCGCGCGTATCTGTACCCATAGCTCAATAGTTCACCAATGCCTGAGCAGCTGAAAAATCAATATGCGTTTAGACCTACAGGCTCTACAACTGATGCCATCGTAGCCAACATTCACAAATGGATAATAACATATTTCAGAGACAGAGCAAACATTAGAAATTTGCATTTGAAACATCTGAGTTAGCAGACATCAACGCCAGGGTAATACAAGGCTCCGGGTTAGTCCCTTCCTCATACATAGTCGGATCACCAAATCTTCACCATCTCCATGAAACCAATAGACTACTAAAATATGCAGACGATACATACCTCCTCATCGGCTCAGATTACCTGCACACAGCCGTAGACTATTCACTCACATAACCACTTGGGCCATAGGGATAACAACCTGCGACTGAACCCGCAGAAAACGAGAGAGATGATGGTGTCGCAGAAGAATCTTGTACGCACTTGGAGTCATGTGCTCTCACGGTCTAACTGGAAAGGCTGTCCACAAAGTGGCAAAAGATACCACGCTCGCGCACACCCTATACGCCTCTTCAACATTGTGGGATTATACCAGCTCCGAGAAAAGAGTCAAAATCGACAACCACATCAACCACATGAAACACCGTGGTCTCCTGCCTCTTGATAGCAAAGAAGTGGATGCGATGCCTGCGGTGATGATGAGGGTCTGTTCTGAGCCATCTTCCACAACCCTGATCATGTAATCCGTGGATTGCCCCCCCCCGCACCAGACAGACTCGTTATCTTCTCCGACCACGACCACACAGCTTCACTCTCCCTCGGTAGGATGACCGAAATTATACAAATTATACCGGTATTACATACAACGTGAGTCCTTTTCAGAAACGTATTATAATTATTATTATTTTTACGCACACGCTTAAGCACCTTTAAAACGGTTTTAACCAATATTATATAAATAAGCCGCGACGAATAGAAATTTGGACTTCCTTATGCCTATAAGGTTCAAAATATTTTATATCTGTACTAACAATTGGACAAATAGATTTATAAAAATGACCTCTATCATCATTACTATATTCTAGTTGCCATTTATTTACTATATAAAGTTTTATTAAAGTTAAAATTTATTGAGTTCAAGATAATTAGTAGAATTTATCTTGAACTTCAGGAAATTTTAACTTTAATAAAACTTTATATAGTAAATAAATGGCAACTAGAATATAGTAATGATGATAGAGGTCATTTTTATAAATCTATTTGTCCAATTGTTAGTACAGATATAAAATATTTTGAACCTTATAGGCATAAGGAAGTCCAAATTTCTAGATTGCGTTTAGGAGTGGCCAATACTAATCAAAGACTATTCGTTATAAAAAAATTCTAACGGTTTATGTGATACCTGTCAGGTGAAGGAGACTATTCATCACCTATTACTTGATTGTAAAAAAGAAGATATTTCTATGTTATTAAGAAATAAATGTCAATTGTATAAAGATGAAATGTCTTTAAAAACCCTTTTGACGGTAAATGTGTTTCAGAATGAAGTGTATAGGCTACTTTGTTTGATTAGGGGAGAATGTCCTGCATTGGGTCAATTTTTACATTTTAATGCATATCATTGGTATTAATTGTAGTACATATATATATTGTTGTCATTATCAGAAAGAGCAACGTTTAATGAATCGAATGCAATATATACTGCAACATTACTGCAATAATAAACCATAAAAATTTAGTATTTTCCTCACTGGAAAAAATCGTCCCAATGCAGGCCACTATGGCCTGCATTGGGACACTGCTTGGAGAGCGTTGGGTCAAGCAACTGATCTTGTTCTAATCATGTTCAATAGAGTGTAACAGATCATATTGCAGTTGAAGATGATATTCTGTTTCACAAAATACACAGTAAATTATTATTATTTTGTCCCTAGGTACCTCAGATCCACCAGGAATTAAAATCTTATTATTAGTAGGTAAGCGTGTCCTGCATTGGGTCAATTTTTTCATTTTAATGCATAAAATTGGTGTTAGTTGTAGTATATATATTTTGTTGTTACCAAATATTATTTAATATACGTCTACTGAAGTCATAAAATATACAGCAAAACTATTTAAGTTTAATTTTCTATGAATGGCCTGTTTTGGATCTGTCCCAATGCAGGCCATCAGTGCATGTCCCAATGCAGGCCATCAATGGCCGGTTACCTATTTTTCAGATAATACAAAAGGTAATACGCGTATAACCTCCAAATTTCACCATATGCTTCGCAATATACTGTCCTAAATAGTTCACCGAAATTTATGGCTAAATTGGCACCAGATATTTAATACATTGACTGAGACTGTATGAGTAAAAATTTACTTTTTTAGCCTGAAAATGGAGATTTGCAGTATCTCTGTCAAAAGCTGTTTAATTCGCGGCAAAAGACGCCTGATCATTCTCTACATAAAAATACGTTCGCTGGGCGACGCCACACGCGATAATATATAACCACGGCTTAGATACCACCACTGTCCCAATACAGGACATTCTCCCCTACTAATGGGCGAATTTTGTGAATAGATATTTCAATTTTTGTTGCTGTGAGTAATTTTTCCCCTCTTCTTGTTGGTGTCAAATCTGTGGATATTTAATTACTCTTTTATGGTGCTTTTTGCTTTTAGGATTGCGTATTGCATTATTATGATTTGCATAATTATTATAATAACAATCTTTTGCCTTAACTCTAGTTATATGTATGCGAGTTGGTTGATGAGGCGTATAATTAGATCTTAAGTATGTTTTATTATATAAGTAATAAAAATCTGATGTAAGTAAATTACATATATGGCATATTGTTCATTGAGTATCTATAACACTTTGTTTTAAGTATCACATGTTTAGTTTGGTTGATGTATTGGAGTAAATATTACATTGCATCATAATGCAGTACTTCATATGTTGTAATAAGGAAAATGTAGTTGTTGTGTCTCAATGAACATGTTGAAAACAAACTTTAAGCAATTGTAATATGTTTTGTATCAAATATTTTTTTTTACTTAATGAAACTTACGTTTGAGTGTATTGGATGCTTGAACAGTCTACGGGTAAAATGCCGACTTTGTGAATTACTTATATCATTTAATGTTTGTGCTGTTTTTATCAAATTTTTATTCAAAAAAGTATAATGGTAAATAGTGAATGTTGTCACAAGATGCTAAACTGAAAATTAATAAATAATCACTTAAAAGAGTACAAGTAGAATAAGAATCTAACGTCATGATATTATTATAATTAAATTTGTATCGAATCATTTAATCACAGTGTGTGTATCACAGAAAGTAGGCTTAACCGATGCATTACTTTATGTCGTTTAACATTGAATTTTGTGACATTGTAAGGATTTATTTTGACACCTTTAAATGGTGTCGTTTGGACGTTAAATTTCTCATTTTCATTGTATGGTATAAGCTTACATTGTGAATTGTCGTCAACGGCCTTTGATGTCATAAGGCGACGTTAAACCTTTGATTAATAAAAATAATAGCAATTAGATAATTTTATTTGAATTGCTATTTGTATAAATAGGCAGATAAAGACATAAGTGTAGAACGACGGTAACAATTATAATAATGTTATATGGTAATTCTAGCATGTAAAAGGGTACTTCTAGCGTGTTTTAGTCCTAGTAACAAAGCACGCCACCGGTCAATTATTCCTTGTAAGGATTAACTCCACCAGTCAATATATCCTGGGATAAATAGACTCCGGAGTGTTTAAAAGGGAGTCTATTCAGCCTACTACACCGGCCCAGGAGGGGAAGGGAAGGACGGGGGATTCAGCCCGTTTGTTTAGGGGGAAAGAAGCCATTGTATACATCTACCTTTCTATGTGTCAGGCTTACTGTCTGTGTGTCTGTCTGATATTTTAACTCATTCCCTCTGTGACCAATCGCTATCTTCCTCCACATTCTGTCCTTCTGTCTTTGTTAGTCCCTCAGTTTCCTTGTCTATCTGTCGTTGGATATCTCTCTTCCGTTGGTCGATCTGTAGATGCTAAATACTTCTTCGTTAGGCACCGGAAGTGTTTAAAAGTGGGCCAAGAGATTTCGACACAAAGTCCTCATCGCCCGATGCCTACCAGCTATTTAACGGACTCGCATTACATTCGTACATTATTGATGCATTGCATTCATCACACAAACACAAGTACACTCATACACATACGCAATACACACATACACACTGTTTCACTAATACACCTCTAGAACAGTATAGCTACCTACCGAAATGGAGCAAGTTGAACCTAAAAATCAGTGGATAGTTATATATAGCGTCGGCTGGCACTTTTTTAAGGGTGTTTTAGTGAAATACAATTTTACAGGACGTCTCATGGCATTAAAGGCCGTTGACGTCATTAAGACAAATGCTACATCGTTCTGACAGCAGTAACACAATTGTTGTCTTAAACGTGTAGGCCTACTCTGAGAAAAAACTAGTTTAAACGGGTGGTTTGGTTCATAGGTTTTAAAAACTGAAAGTCAGGTACTACGGGTCAATTTTATCAAGCAGCGCTGTGCACGGTATGGCCTCGCTGGAAAATGCGCTACATAAAGGTATAGCGGCGTTCAGTAATACTGAGGATGAGATGGAGTATTTGTTAGACATGGTAGTTTGTTCGCGTCTTTCCCCTTTATCTCTGTATTGAAAGACCGATGCAACAAATGAATTGGATTCACCCCGTCTATTAATAATTATTATTACCAGTAAATGTTTCTAGTTTCCCCGTGGCTGCTGCAACTGTGGTTAATAATTGGTATCAAAAGTTTACCTCCATGCGCCATCTCTGGAGACATTTAAATCACAACCCAAGACTCTGTTTCAAAGCCCATAATTATTATCAACAATACCTAGAAATCGTAGTGCTACGACATATTACGGCTATCATTAACGTCGCCCTCCTCCGTTTTACAGGTTTGAGACTGGCGCTGCTTTTCACAACTGGCAGTAATGAACTTCTCTGACTTTGTCTTCGGTCTTGTGGCTACCAGACTTTGTTCTTCACTTGGCAACTATGGACAACCCCTCTGACTCGACGCAGCGCTCTTGGATAAATTGGTGCTCCGCGGGTAGCGTTAGACAAGCGCTTTATAAATTTGGAGATTACAATTTATTGCGATTCAACTCTAAACAGTATTAATCATAATTCCTAACACTTTTTATTCCTGATACGAAATACAACTTTTCAAATCAGTGTACAGTTATAGGATCGGTAAGGACCGTTTTTAAGGTGTCTTACAGAAACACTCTGTTTAAAGACATCTCATAGTATCAAGGCCAATAACGTCGATAGGAAATAATTATGTGCAGTTTTCAACGTTTTATGGTTTATTTCACTTCTAGTTTACTGTAAATTGTTTTTGCTAACTGTTTGCTGATTAAATTTCTGAATGACGGTTGACATCAAATAGGGTAGCGCAGAGAGCGGCGAAAAGCGCCTCTCATATGTTTTGTTCTACTAGCGGCGCTATGTAACTGTTAAATTTCAATCACAGTCACAATGATACAGCCCACTGGCCAATTTTTACAGAGACGAATAGTAGTTTCCATCGTTTAACCAAACCTTATGGCTGTCTGGGTCGTTGACGTCGACTGTACCTTAAATGAGACCGTGAGGAATAATCGACGATGGGGCCACAGTTTAACTGCATCTAATGGCAACAAAGGCCGTTGACTTCGATAAGAAATGTGGCGTACTTCTCACAGCGCTATAGCATAATCCATGAAAACGCGTAGACTTACCCTGTAAAAACTATTGAAGACTACTGGTTTGTTTCTTTACTGTTTAGCAACGATGTGGTATGACAACGATGATTATCCTTACAGACTATACGTCGAATTAGGACGATGGCCAGCTTGTTAAGTTTTGCATTTAGTCTACATGTGCAAAACTGTGGTTAAATGATCTAGTATGTTTTTTTCTTTTTCTTTATTTATTTCGTACTATGTTTGATTTTCTGCTGTCCGACACTCCAAGTTACGAATACAGCTACAGGCCTATCATTTCATCAAATGCACTGACATACATATTGATAGTTGATTTTTCCATCAAAAATTCAGGGAGGCATTTACCCCTTGTATTTGTAATGTATTGTTTTTATAAACAAAGATTATTTTTCGGCATAATTACAGCTCTTACATTTCCAGATTGGATCCACAGTTTAACGGCAGCTTATATAACATCATAGGCCGTTTCCGCCGACAAAGATTAGTTTTTGGCACATTACATATTTTATTTTTATTTAATCCAATATTTAACGACATCTTATAACTACAAAGGCTGTTGACGTCTTTAAAGTGTTTGATGTATTTCAGTTCATTTTCTTGTAATGTTCTCATAAGTTTTCTCTCTCCTTTCCTGTCTTTGATTCCGTTTCTGATAGGATGTTGACATTTTAAAGTTTCTGTCGGATTAAGTTCATTTTCGTATAATGTCTATCATCAGTTTTCTTTCTTTTTTTCCTGAATTGGATCATAATTATTACATAGCGATATTGAAATTGTATGTAGGATTGGTATAACACGTTTAAAAGGTGTTTAAGATATTTTTGCAATTCAGAAAAAATATGTTTTCATAATTTTATTAACTATTTTATCGGCAGAACACGTTTAAAAGGTGTCTAAGATATCACAAAAAATCCATGTTCATGTTATTTATTTTATAATCATCGTCGTTGTTGTTGCTTTTCTTGTTGCTATTCTTCTTCAAGTTATATATTTAAATAATGATTTGCACGTGAAACTAGACGAGTTACAATGCTAACAATAATAACGGAATCAAAAAAGATTAATGACAATAGCAGTAGCCTAATCATCAATATTTGCTTTGGTTGACAGTGTTTGCTGCTCTGAGCATTAAACTCCGGCGCTATATAAGTTCCTAATAATAGTAATAATATTCCTATAACAGCCTGGATGGTGTACATCGATCATGTCTTACCTTACAAGAACTTGTGCAACTAAACACCATAGAAAAATCATGCTCTGTAACAGCCATATTCACTGGTAGTGCCAGTCGGCAGTCTAGAAAACGGAGGAGGGCGAAACTAATTATCTCGGCTAAGACACAGCATCATTGCCTAGGGACCAACCGTCGTATTAACAGATATCTCGTTTATTCTTTGTCTGGACAAGGTTTCAAAATCGTATTGTCAGAATGTAGTAGTTTTTCCTGTTGCAATTGCGGACTATATTTAATAATTGGCTGCCAACAGTTTATCGACATCTTGGGTTGCAAAGACAGGAGACGTCCATAGAATGAAAGTCTTTTAAAACAGTTCTTAGCGTTTGTTTGGCATTATACACAGTGCAGCCTTTGTGAAGCACAGTTGTCGAATAGATAGAGCGCTCTCTTTAGACACCTTTAAAACGTTGTCAACCAATGATATATAGTTATGGAACACTGTGGGCGAGTATATTGGTAGAGTCAGCGTTCGTAAATTACAGTAGACGACAGTGTTAGGTCGAAGTCGACAACTAATCAACATTAATAATTTACAATTGAGTGATATTATACCAAACGGTGAGGACTGTTCCTAATATAATTATCTGCAGACGTCAACAGCCTTTGCTGCCATAATAATTTCATTAAATTAATGTCATGTCCATACATTATTATTATTATTATTATTATTATTATTATTATTATTATTATTATTATTATTATTATTATTATTATTATTATTATTATTATTATTATTATTATTATTATTATTATTATTATTATTAGACTGTCATTTATAGCGCGCCTAAACAAAATTGGAATCTTGCACAAAAGCGCGTAACAGAAAAATCAATCATGATGGTTTCCGGTTTTCGAGAGGAGGTCGCGTACTGGAGATAAGTGATACATTCTTTGTTCTAAAATTTGATTTTGATTAAGGAAAGTTGTTTTGGATAAACGAGGGGATAGTATAATATATCAGAAGCAAGAGGTGTGAGGTTTGCGATTTAAATCGGGGAAATAAAGCGTGTGGTGAGTCCCGAATTAGACCCAAGCGAGTGATAATAGGAGAAAGCGGTACACGTGCGTGAGCGTAATCGAGTAAGCAAGTAAGGCGATCACATTTCCGAGGTCAGTCAACAGTTGAGCAAGAATAATAATGTCTGTGAAGAAGAGCGATCTGTTTGCGTGTTCTGGTTGCGGCATGTACGGCACGAAAGACGGGTTCAAGGACGAGTCAGCCGGCGAGTGCAAGAAGTGTGAACGAGTAAGCTGCTTGGAAGTACGACTGTGCAGCTTGGAAAAAAGCTTAGAGGAGGAGACACAAAGCTTGGAATCAGTTATGGAACGTCTGAATGCTCTGGAGAAAACCAACAACCAGAAGAAAGAAGGAGCTCTAACAGAAGAAAAGAACTGCAAGGACTCGGAGGACGTGGTGCAAGGAAAGATGGAAAGGACATCAGGACAGCCAAAGATGCAGAAACCCGAAAAGGCAGTCTCCGATCAAAGAAAGAACAGAGTGGTTTTGGTAGGAGATTCCCTAGTAAGACACGTTGGGAGGAATCTGCAGAAGCAATGTGCTGGATTCGACACGGTTTGTAAACCAGGAGCGAGAATTGAACAGATGTTTTTGGAAATCGAGAAGAAAGAAGAGAAGGAGGACACGGTGATCGTGCAAGTCGGCACTAACAATCTTCGCATGGATGAGACGGAAGAAATGATGTCCAAATACAAAGACATGATGCAGAGGCTGAACGAGGACAGAAAGGGGCAAGTTGTGGTAATGGGTATTTTGCCAAGGCAGGACCTGAGCGAGGCGTTAGACAGCAAGAGAGTTGAGGTAAACAGGAGGCTGAAGAAACTGTGCGAGGAAGAAATGGTTCAATACTGCGAGGTGGAATTCAATCCTTGGAAAGGCGGCTACTTGGGGAGAGATGGACTGCATCTGAATGCTCGAGGTGCGGACATGGTTGCAAGACAACTATACATCATGATGAAGACTTTAAACTTGGTGGGAAGACGGCTAGTGCAGTAAAAAGACTCACTAACTGTCACACAAATAAAGACAAAAAGCCAGGAAAAAAGAAAACGTGCAGTAGTGAAGACAGGAAATATAAGGAAACTGAAGGTAGGAAAATGCTAAAGTGTATGTTTGCAAATGTGAGGAGTATTGTAAGTATCACAAAACGAGCAGAACTGGAATTGTATGCAGATAACGAGTCACCCGACATAATTGGAATAGCAGAGTCATGGACAAAACCGGAAATCACAGATAGCGAACTAGCTCTAGATGGATACAGATTATTTAGAAAGGACAGAGCTAACCAGAAATCAGTGGGACATGGGGCTGGAGGGGTTTTGCTATATGTTAAGAGCAATATTAATGCAGTGGAGAGATGGGATATGAGCAATGAGACCTTCAAGGAGAGCATCTGGTGTGAAATTCAAATAAACAGGTCTAAGATACTGGTGGGAGTTTGCTACAGGGTACCAGATGCGACCGAAGAAGCTGATCAAGGGATGTGCAAACTCCTGGAATTGGCTAATAAGGAAACATCCGTGATCATGGGAGACTTCAACTACCATATTGATTGGGAAAAACTGGAAGGAGAGAGAGAAAAAGATAGGATATTCTTGGATTTTATTGATGCCAGCTTTATGCAACAGCATGTTATGGAGCCAACCAGAGGAGACAACATTTTGGACCTAGTCATAACAACTGAGGAAAATATGGTAGAAAATATGAGCGTGGGGGAGCATTTTAGCACTAGTGATCATCAGGTTGTCAGATGGGAATTAGTCATGGAGCAAACCCAGGAAGTCAAAGCGTATGTGAAAAGACCCAACTTCTTTAAGGCGGACTATGAATTAGTGAGGGAAAGACTGAAGGAAAAGGACTTGGAATCTGCAGTAAGGGGTTTGGGAGTGAACGATGCTTGGAAGAAGTTTAATGAAGTTATGAAAGAGATTATTGAGGAGAACATACCCAAGCACAAAAGGACCAACAAGAAGAGGCCATGGGTAACACGCGAGGTTCAAAGAAAGAGAAGGGCAAAGAACAAAGCTTGGAAGAATTTTCAGCAGTTGAAGAAGGAAAGAAAGAATGGACTGGACTGTGACTATGTTGTAAGACTTGAGAAATCAAAAGCAAAGTATGTGAATAAAAGAAACATATGCAATAATGCAAACAGGAAAGCAATAAAAAGCTTTGAGGAGAAGTTATCAAGAAATGTAAAAGAAGACAGCAAGAGTTTCTACAACTACGTGAGAAGCAAGCAGAAAAGGAAAGAAAGGGTAGGGCCATTGAAAAAGGAAGAGGAGAATGGAGAAGTTATTGTGGATGATGTGGAAGCTGCTGAAACGCTTAATAAATATTTCAGCTCAGTGTTTACATTGGAGGAATTAGGAAACATCCCTGAACCCAACCAAGCATTTTTAGAGAGTGGTGGTCAAGGACTAACACAGATAGTGTTCACTAAGGAAAATGTGGTGGAACAGCTGAAAAGGTTAAAAACTGACAAGAGTCCAGGAATAGATGAACTACATCCTAAATTCTTACATGAAGTGAGGGAAGAAATTGGAGAGGCATTAGCACAGATCTTTAATAAAGCGATACAGACTGGAGTTGTACCACAGGAATGGAGAGATGCTCTTGTAGTGCCATTGTTTAAAAAAGGAAACAGAAGTGAACCATGTAACTACAGACCAGTAAGTTTAACCAGTGTTGTGTGTAAGGTCATGGAGAGAATTGTTAAGGATAATATAGTGGGACACTTGAATGAGCATAACATTATTAAGGGCAGTCAACACGGATTTACTAGAGGTCGCTCGTGTTTGACAAATCTTTTGGAATTCTTTGAGGAAGTCTATGAGAGGATAGATGAGGGAAAGCCTGTAGATGTAATTTACTTAGATTTTGCCAAGGCATTTGACAAAGTACCTCATAAAAGACTGGCCAAGAAGTTGCAAGCATGCGGGATTAGAGGGCAGGTATTAGCATGGATTCAAAGCTGGCTATCAGGAAGAAGACAAAAGGTGGGCATAGGTGACAAACATTCTAGCTGGACGACAGTGCTAAGTGGAGTGCCACAAGGATCAGTGCTTGGGCCATTGCTGTTCGTACTTTTTATTAATGACATCGATGATGGGATTTTATCTAAAATTTCTAAATTTGCAGATGATACCAAACTATGTAGAGCAGTGGGAAATGAAAAAGAAGCGGAGATACTACGGGAAGATCTAAGAAGAATGTTCAGATGGTCACAGGACTGGCAGATGCTCTTTAATGTGGAAAAGTGCTCAGTGATGCATATGGGGAAGAGAAACAGCGAGTTTTCATATGAAATGGGGGGCATGGTGTTGAAAGTGAGTGAGGAAGAAAGGGACTTGGGAGTGATTATGCACAAGAGTGCAAAACCCTCTAGGCAATGTGCTGAAGCATCAAAAAAGGCTAACTCGACTTTAGGCATGATAAGAAGGACAATAGTCACCAGAGACAAGGATACAATATTGAGGTTATACAAATCACTGGTTAGGCCACAGTTGGAATACTGCATCCAGGTATGGAGTCCCTACCTGAAACAGGACATGGAAAAGCTGGAGAAGGTGCAAAGAAGAGCTACAAAAATGATTTGGGGCTACAAGGATTTGGGATATGAAGAAAGGTTGAAAAGGTGTGGACTAACAACATTGGAGAGAAGGAGGAGCAGAGGAGACCTAATTGAAGCCTACAAGATTATTACTGGAAAGGAGGCAGTGCAGAAGGAGAAGTTTTTTGAATTAGCACCAAACAAGGCAACTCGGGGACATAGGTATAAATTATTTAAGAAACCGAAAGGGACATTAGGACAGAAATGCTTCAGTGCAAGAGTTGTAGATTTGTGGAATAGTTTGGATGATAGTACTGTCTCAGTGGACACTATCACAGCTTTTAAGAAGAAGCTAGGAAAATTGGGCTATTAATCATGTTCCAGGTTAATTGCAGTGGTTCTAACACAGACTAAACGTCTTCTGAACCACTTAAAACCCTTGTTATGTTATGTTATGTTATGTTATAGTAAATCTTAAACAGATATGTTTTAAGGTTAGTTTTGAAAATCGATAAAGTTGAGGATTTGCGGATAAAGACAGGGAGTTTGTTCCATTCAGCCGGGCCGGCAAGCGCAAATGCCCTGTTACCAAGTTTTTTGAGTGATCGTGTCACAACAAAATCACCTTGAGACGATGAACGTAGCCCTCGTCTGGATTGGAGAGAGGAACAGGGTGTAACAAGTGAAGAAAGGTATGCAGGAGAACAGTTTGTGTAGATTCGGTACATTAGAAGACAGATTTTGAAATTGATGCGAGCTTGTATGGGCAGCCACTGTAGTTCACGGAGGGTCGGTGTGACGTGATCCCGAGGATTTAGGTTCTTGATAAGCTTAGCAGCGCAATGAAGAACAGTTGTAAGAGGTTGAAGGGTAGATGCAGGAAGACCACAAAGGACTGAGTTGCAGTAGTCAATTCTAGAAATGACAAGGGCCTGTACTAGGGTACGAACACATTTTTCGTTAAGACTTTTCTTGACTTGCCGAATGCGTCTGAGATGGAAAAAACAGGATTTGGTTATAGAGGAGATATGAGTTTTCATAGACAGCGAGTTATCAAGGAGGACACCAAGGTCTCGGACAACATCAGCTGGTTTGATGGAGCAATCTGGGCTAAGATTGAGTACAGTGTGGAATAATTGTGAGTTAGGTAATGGGTAAAGGTTGCGGTAAAACCAGATTTGTTATGACTTGGAGGCATTCAGTTTAAAAAGCATGGCTAATCATCACCAATAACAATGAGCCCTATTATACTATGCAAACGGTGAGAACTTTTCAAAATAACCACGCACTTCTTTTAAGGGTGATAGTTGCCCTATGAGAGGATGCAGAAGAGAATGGTTTTGTTTCATGGTTAAGATGAGTAAGGAATAAGAGGCTCACTAATTTAAGACAGAGGTCGATTTGTAGGAGGAGAAGTATAAATTAGGAGGATAAGTGTTAGGTGGAATTTGATCGATAGGGTCAGAAGGCGCTGGTTCCCACTGCTGCGTTTGTGTGGTACCAGTCCAAAGATTAGACAAAGGGGTCCATAGTGTAATGGTAACATAAATAATAAAGAAAGGTCATTGTATTGTATTGTATTGTATTTGAACACTTGTTATAGCGCCCATACCAGATTGCCCATTCAGAGGCGCTCCCGACTACTGCGCGGACGCTGAATCGGAGTTTCACGCCGAAGCGCATGAGCAATTGCGAGTGAAGGACTTGCCCAGGGTCCCTACGCGGCGGCTTTGAGGTGGATTCGAACCCGCAACCCTCCAGCTGCAAGGCACCGACCATACCCCTACACCACCGCGCCCCAGTAGTATTGCGTTGTATTGTATTGTACTCCACGTTTATAATGCGACCGAGCCACCCGCAGTAAAGATCCGAGAAATTAATCTCTGATAAACCGACCGACCGACCCGGAATCGAACCCGGGCCGCCGACGTGGCGAGCGGGCTACCAACCCACTCGGCCACTCAGGATCTCTGATCTCGGTCATATTCACTGTCTGAATTTTTTTCTATAAAAATGATTGATTTTATTGATTGATAACTTCTTGAAAATTCAAAAGCAGAATAAGAACTTCATGTCAAAATTGCCTCTACTATAAATTTGTTAAAGAATAATTTCTATTGAAATAAATAGATTAAGAAGCAAATGTACAGCAGAAATGGTCATCAAAAATTTTGTTAAACATTTTTTTGTACATGGAAATTGCTGATAAATATTGTCGAATTTTCTTCAGATGCCACTTTACATGTAACAAAGACGTTATACACTGTATTAGTTATGTCTTTAAACAAAAATGAACACAAATCGTATTTTAAGGTTATGTTTAGACAATCTTAAATGGTGTCTTTTGGACGCTATGAATTCATCTTCACTGCACTGTATAATTATGTTTTAAATTGTCGTCAACGGCCTTTGATGTCATACGACGACGTTAAACCTTGGAGTAGATAAGCATATTAAATTAACTCCGCCATAGATCGTACCTTGTCAGTGCCAGTCCCAAGTCTGGATAAAGGAGGAGGGCGACGCTAATGATCACATAGTGTCGATAAACTGAAACTACTAATACTAGCATATAAAATGACAATAAACTTTAATAGATAGCCCAGTGGTTAGAATTCTATATTTAGACACCCTTAAAACGGTGTGAACCGAAACTATATAATCTTGGAACACGATTGGGTAGACCGTAAGTTAGGTGGGCAATAGATACGTTATTTCATGGGAACTGCGAGAACTGTCACAACAAACTTCGGTGGAGGTCAACACCCTTTCTTGCCATAAAATGTCGTTAAACTAAGGATACATTCATTAAATAGGAGAATATATTGTTTTGTTGGACACGGTAGCCGGTTGTTTAAGCGCTCACCTTATAATGCGTGAGCATGTTGTCGAGCCTGAGACGGTTTCTGTGTATGGTCTTTGAGCAAACCCGTAGGTTATACTCTCCGCGTTATAAGGCCAACACGCAAACCATTCGGTTGGTTGGCAAGTTGCTGCTGCCGACACTGTGTGATAACAAAGATGATTAGCGAAGCCCACCTCCCTTCTCAAGGCTTGGGTCTGGCACTACCACAGGTAGGATAGTGCATGGTTGCCAGATTTCGCAAGTGCTTGGTCGCGAAACCAAGTCAAAAAGTAGCCCAAAACTCGCGAGCTGAGCAGCTAAATGAAAACATTAAAAAACTTTTGCTGCACGTCCATATACATACTTTATTGGTTTCGCCAAGAAACGTGATGAAACCATTGACGTTAAAATTTAGATGGCAGACTGCTTAGTGCATACCGTAGTCTAGTCCGTACTCCGTAAAGCATGCATTTATTACTAAGTAAGCAACACCGCCTAAGAGTAGCAGCTAGTTAGAGTGACGTAGCAGCCTAATGCGGTCAATAATGATGAGAATTCATCGTCGCGACCGCGGGACATTTCAAAAGTAGCCTAAATATGGTGAGGTCGCGAGGACGAAATTTTCAGTCGCGAGCGCATTGAAAAGTAGCCCAACTCGCGCTTTTCGCGACGATCTGGCAACCCTGAGATAGTGGCGTAATTTTGACCAATCGGCTGTCTTGTTCTACTATGTATAAATGTGCACCAATTCAATTAAAGGTGTATAAAGAAATCTTTTTAACCAATCGACTGGAATGGATAAACAGTTGTAACGACATCTTTTGGCAACAAAGGCCGTTGACATTGGATAAGATTATTCATGTAGTATAGAATCTTTTTTACGCATAAATTATACTTAAAAAATTCTTCGATTACTGTTCTTCTGTAGAGTTAGAATTCCCAGACAAGGGTAAAGATAGCATACATTTAGCGTGATTTAAGCAGACCCCTAGACACCTTTAAAACGCTGTCAACCAATTTTATTTATTTATTTCATTCATAGAATCTGCGACTACGTGGCATTGTAAATGTACTGCTCACAATGACATAGAAACAATGAGAAATTTATTGTCAAAACTTACTTCTGACGTATTCACGGTGATCGAACCAAAATCAATTGAGTAATTTGACGATTCTAAGCATTATGAAAAAGACGTGACAATTGCCAGTCCGTCCTTCCGTCCGTCGTGTTACGCAGAGCGGCCATTTTGTGACGTCACACAAAGGACTTCGTTCCAGGTATTGCCACACGCAGCGGAAGCGCAGAGGAAGCGCAGCGGCCAACAACCGGACACGGGCAAGGAAGGG